>VURO01050195.1:15318-34868 GCA_015108175.1 Pelvicachromis taeniatus | reverse complement strand
ATGCCCCCCCCCCCCGCGCAATGGCTCTGCCCCTGGGAACCACTGCACTAACATAATAAATTATATTAATTAAAGCTGCATAGATTGATAAAGGACATAAAAACAAGCTTCTACTATCCAGTAGTAGATAAACATAGCTACTTCTTTAGCTTCTTGGTTGCTAACAGTGCTAATTGGTGTACTACTTTGAAAACACAAGCATGTGTTGTTAATATAGAAAAGGTCATATACAGTTAGGCCCTTAATGTTTTGGACAAAGACAGTTTTCAGTTGCTGTTGTGTCTTTCTGCATTCAGTTTTGTGTTTAATGACTGAAAAGCTGCTCTGTTGAGCTGAGATCAGGTGACATTGAAGAATATCTCATTTGTTTGCCTCAAGAAACTCTTGGCTTGCTTTTGCAGCTTCCTTTGGGTCATTATCCACTTGCACCGTGAATTGCTGTCTAATCAGCTTTGAGAGAGAGTACAGCCCTGTACACTTCACAGTATGTTCTTCTACTTCTGTCTGCAGTCATACATGTCCATGTCATGACACTGCCTCCACCATGTTTGACAGAAGATGTGGTATACTTTGTGGTATGTCTTGGGTCATTCCCATAATTCTGGTATACCTTGGTTTCATCTGCCTAAAAAATTGGTTTGGTATTTGGTGTGCATGCTCTTCTAGATGTCTGGTGAACTCTAATCCTGTCTTTCTGTTCTTCAGTGTAACTGCTGGTTTGTATTTGTGAACGCAACTCTTGATTGTAGACCTTGACAGCAATACCTAACCTCTAGAGCGTTTTTGCCTTGGATGTTATGAAGCTGTTTTTCTTAACCATGGAAATAATTCTGCCATAATGCACTTTAGTTGTCTTCTGTGGTCCTTTGGGTCTTTTGGTAGCTGAGGTGGCCAGAGCATAAGAATGCTTCAGTCTGATGATTTACCAAAACGTTTGCTGTCTCATTGACCTCCTCCACTTGCACTGATATCGCTTTAGGCCTCATATTTAAAATTACAAAAGCTACAGAACACAAATTAAACACTTTGAATAAACTTCTTATATTATGTCTGCTTCATTTGTCAGGAAACAACAAGTTTTTTTTTTAGGTTTTTTTTTATTGGAGACTAGATAAAAGGTTTACATGATTCAAGCAGTACCATGTCTTTAAAAAAACCCAATAACTTGCTCTTTTTCAGTCTTGCATCATGTAGTGGACTGTTACATCCACTGAGTCAAGCATGAGGCCGAGTGGTGGTGGTGGTGGTGGTGGACGGGGTACCTGACTACTGAATGGAATGTTCTGCAACATTCTGGAATGTTATCGCCACAATTCTCCACTCTGAGGAACTCACAAAGAGCCCACCCACGAAAACAGCGGCGGTTGCTGGGAAACTAAGAAGCCCTGATAACGGCCACAGTGTGGCGTTTTGACTGAGGAGAGGAATCCAGGGTGTGTGTGCGTGTGTGTGTGTGAGCGCGCACTTACCCAAGCCCACCAAACACGACACACAACAGCACCTTTTAGAAATAAAGCAGTTCATCCTTGTAAAACTGTCTGGACTGAGCATCACCAGCTATTCATAAACTTTCGTCTTCATGCATGCTCAATCATCCAGGTAACTAAATCCCAAAAAGTTGATTCTGTTCACCTGGACGTAACATTTTCCCACTGAGAACGCTACGTCCACATAATCATAAACTGGTTTCAGAGCTTGCTTCACTAAATCACATACCATTAAACTTTATAGTAACTTCAGCAAAACATAAATAATTTTCAGAAAGAATCTATATTCCTCATCAAGAGCAATATTCTACTTAAAACTGAGGTACAAGTCAATTTTAAACACAGATAACTGCTGTATTTATATCTGTATAGAGGAGTTACACTCAGGTAACATTGATTGTTATCATAATGCAGATAATAATGATTAACACATTCATCTTACACCTGAAAGAGCCCTGGCCCTATTCCAGGAGAAGCCACAGACCCGACCTCAGGGGTCCTCCTAGTGCTGCTTCCAAGCCCAGATAAATGAGAGGGTTGGATGAGGAGGGGGGCATTTGGCGTAAAATCAAATATGCAGATCAATCTGATAATAAGGGAGCAGCTGAAAGTACCTACTGCATGTAGACATTTCTTTCACTTAAATCAATAACGTCCCAGAAAGCTAATGGTAAATGGATCTTGCATGGTGCTTATACAACATGCCTTATTCACACAAGCACTTTTTAAAAAGATCTTTTATTTTTAATTCCCCTGGCTGACTTTCATCACACCCTCTTGGACTGGTGCAAGCTGCCCTCTGGCCTTTTAAAACACTTGGCATTTCCTCCTCTTCACTGAAAAAGCTGCTGTTGTTTATTGTATGTTTCTTCTATAATTCTGTTAATTCGCTTTGTTTAATCAACTCCAAAACTTGTGACGGTAATGACTGTCTTCCCCAGTTAGCAGAGGTGAACCAGATGCTGCTCTGACACACAGTTTTGTGGGGCTGCCAGATCATTGTTCTTATCTGCAGCTGCTAATCCCTGCACTTACATCCAATATTAATTTGGTGACATTGCCTCGCTATAAAAACACAACAGCAGTGTACACGATCGCTGTCAGGATCACTTCCTTGACAAAATACTGAACAACTTCTCTGTGAATGAAGAAAAAACTGGGCTTGATTCAAGAGCCAGACACACCCCATCATTGTCACCACCGAGCAAATTAAAGTTCCTAACAAGGATTTAATTGCCAGTGCATGTGTTGGGCTTGCTCTCATCAAAATTAAAGCATTTCTTTTCACCGCTCACCTCTCTCCTCCCCCCACCCAAGGATTTTTATGGTCATGACTATGCCAGAGCTGTGCAAGTGAATGAGCTGAGCTGAGCAAGCCAAAAGCGAGAACACTGAAAAACAGTCTAAGAAGGACAAGAACGTGGCTTCCTCTGCCGCATTCTTTCCTTCATCAGGAATTCACTGAGGTTTGGCCATGCATTTTTTTATTTTTATTTTTTTACTGGAGCCTTTTCCTGCTCGCCTGGGAATAACAAGGCCGTCCATTACTTGTCCCAGCGAGCTTTGAATGGGGAAGCCGCAGACTGGGCTTCAGAGCTGTTCAAGTGCTCAGGGCAACTCCACACCCACAGTTTCATCCTTCAAACACTGCATAAAACACAGGAACAAAGTGTCCGTAACAGACCTCTGAACACAGCAGAGCTCATTTTCCAGAGAATAATACTCTCTGTGCAGACCAGCCCAAAGCTTTGACTCAGGGTTTTGTCCCCAAAACCCTTTCAGTTGGAGACAGATTCATGAAGCAAATGCCGCTGATAATTAGATTCAAGCACGGGCACATCTCTCCTCTGTGCACAGCTGGAGCTTTTTTTGGGGGGGGTTTGACCAACTTTTAATCCAAGGCTGACTGTGGTCTATAAATCCAGCAGAAAGGAGGTGCAACAGATTTACAGCTCCAAAGAG
Organism: Pelvicachromis taeniatus; assembly: GCA_015108175.1. Lineage (NCBI taxonomy): Eukaryota > Metazoa > Chordata > Actinopteri > Cichliformes > Cichlidae > Pelvicachromis > Pelvicachromis taeniatus. The sequence continues at coordinate 31,419 of VURO01050195.1, read as the reverse complement.
ACATCGGTGCAATGGGAAAACAATCCAGCAACAAATGTTTAATTGTAAACTTATCTAAAGATTATCCGGAGTCAGAAGAACAAAAGGTTCAGGGGCCTTTGATTTGTGGTGATCACAAGAGCTTTTCCTAAACTGTGTCTGTTTATAATAACGTGACAGGATCCAAAACACTCAGAGCCAAAGAAAAGTTGGAGAAAACACCGGAGAGCCAGTTGGCGGGGACGTCCTGTATCACCAAAACCAGTGTGTGCAGTTAATCGGCACTGCAGTCGTGTCTACCTGTTTCTCTATTTTATTCTCCTCTTCTGAACCCATTCAACATTTTAGCTTCCACTGTTCACAATTATCTCACTCTCTAATTGTTATGTAAGTGACTATTGTGCAATCCTGTGAAAAATTACAGCCCACGATAATCACTTTGGATACACCCCCCACACTGATGAAACGCCTCAGACATCTCGCAATAATTGTTCCTGTTTTTCCCAAAAGCATGCGAGGCAGCCCAAATGTCTGAAAGCACAGAGGACACAGTGGGATGGGTGACAACAGTCTGAAATCGCACTGAAAAAGAGACACACACACGAGGCAGCCGAGGTGGCCAAGGCCTGATCTCAGCTAAGACGAGGCTGGGCTGCAGCTGTGTGTCCTCATGTTCAACTCCCCTTTAGATCCAGATTAGTAACACTGTTACTCAGCCAAGACCTGCTCCCCCTGACACTTGGACTTAAATGCACTGTGGTATACATTTACACAAAGCTGGGCTCTTTATTTTTCTATTGATGTGTCTGCAGTATGTGTCTGTTCACAATTTGTAAACTGCTTCATTATTGCATTAACTACATGGACAAGGATGCAGATGCAAACTGTTAGCATGATAAATAGGCCTGCCTAATGCACTAGACTGAGACATTACTCAGCTGGATTTTTACCTGGCACAGGCCCTGGGCTCAAGGAGGCACAGGGCCTGATATTATAACAGAAAGTGATGCAAAACAACACAAATGAGACCCAGAAACAATGCACACAACCACAAAAATAATAAGTGGCAGTAAAAGGAAGTAAAAAATAACCACGGAGAGACAAAAAGCTCCAAAAAAGACCAGAAGGATCAAATACAGGATACACAAATCCTGTTTGTTCCTCTGTTGGCTGAGTCTGACTGTGCCCAGGGGACCATTGTCTTATAATCCATCCATACTGAACTCTAACTGACAGCTGACGATGCTGTAATGTACTATAACACATATTAAAGCAATTATAAAAGAGGAAAAAGGAAAGACACCAAGCAACAGCTGTCCCATAACTGAATATTAAATTTAAAGACCTTTATATCATGATGCTAGGGTTTAAGTCTGTATTTTTTTTATAAAATGTAGTAAATCTTTTATAAATTTTTACAGGCCATAGAGTCTCACAAATGCTAACAGGATTTCAGATTTTCAAATCTGTTTGTCTGTTGCAGCCAAATGAAGAAGAAAGCTAGATCACATCTCAGCATGTAGTGACACCAAAGGTTGGTGTATGACTTGGAAAGCCTTTTCTGAGGTCGTCCAAAACCAGCTGCATCACTTTTCCGCTGAGGATGTTTCAGGACAGTTACCAGGCAAAAAAAAAAGGTTTGTAGATGTTCAATGCAAGAACAAATTTGTGATCGAAATATTCAGATTTTTTTTTTTAAATCACCTAAATTAGAAATAACACTGTGATCTCAGGTTGATCCAAGGAATCAAACCGGGTACAGTTTTAGTTCAAAACGCTTATGCCAGAGGTGCAGTCATGAAACTCGGTGAATAGAGTCAGGGAAGTATCCACAGTCAGTGGGCCAAGCTTTCCACCGTTACATCAGGATTCATGAGGTGTTATGGACTCCAGTGGCAAGAAGAAGAAACAATGGAAGAAGGATTTCACTGCTTGGCCTCCAAATAGTACCAAAGAAAAATTTTTTGTTTCGTTTTCGTCATGTTTGTGTGTTCAGTGCGGTCAACACGATGTGATTTGGGTGCATAGACCATCTATAAAATACAGTCGTAATCATAATGAAATCAACCGCTGGCGGGTGAAAGTGACGCTGTAAACCGTGCATTGGATGCAGGAACGATGAGTGGATCTGACTGAAGGCCCTTTCCTCACAGAAAATGGCATGCGCTCTGAAACCAATTTTTTTCTATGGTTTGTGCCGCACAATAATGGTTTCCTGATGCGTTGAGTAAGCGCACTGGCTGGGGAGCACTTGTGCAATGTGATGTACATTCATAAGACCAATGGAAATGCTGGATGACAGTTCGCAGATGCACGCAGATGAGGACAAAATTATTAGCCACCACATGCACATTCTTGTCAGAATTTTCCCCATGTGCTTTCTTTCAAAGCATTTAGAAAGAAAGCATAAATTATTTGTAATTACACACAACAGCAGAATTATTTCAGAAGAAAACAAAAATTGAGCTTTTCATTGAATCAGTGCACAAACCACTGCTGTGCAATGATGTGATTTGACTTTGCAATGTGAAGCTTGTAGAAATCAAGTTAAATTTGAGGGTTATCACTCCCAAAAAAAAAAAAAGAAAAGAAAAGAAAGCATGCCAAAACCAAAATAAATCAGTTTAGACTTGAGAAAGAAAACTGTTGATGCTACAAAGCAGGAGACGGATATCCAAAGTTATCACAGCGTTTCCAAGTATTAAGAACTGGAGTGAGAAGTATCATTAAGAAATTCAAAGAGAGCCACACAGTACAGAACAAGCCTGGCAGAGGTAGGAAGATTCTGGGAAGACAACTAGTGAGAGATGTGACTAAAGACCCCAGAACAACTGCCAAGACACTCATGAATGATTTAGCCAAGTCTGGAACTGTGGTCTGAAAGAAGAAAATCACTGGAACCGTGCACAGTAATGGACTGCGGGGTTACAGACCAAGACAAACTCCAATTCTGCAGAAGAAACACCTTTAAGCCAGACTGGAGTATCCTAAGGACAACCTCAAGAAATATTACGCATATTAGAAGTGTGTTCAGCTTGAGAGATTTGCTGAAGAACAGATTGGGATTGCTCAGGAGACACTGTGAGACTTACTGAAAACTACAACAAATGACCGCAGGGTGTTATTGAGCAAAAAGATGCACAATTGACTATTAGCATCAGGTGGGCTAATAATTTTGACGCTGGTATTTATTGTGAAAACGACCAACTCAAAATCAACTTTGGAGGATTTTTGCCAAGCCGAGTTGCCGATCACAAGATAGCTACGCCATAAGGATACCCACCTCTTTGACTAAAATACTCACCATGTTACATTCATTAGGATTTGAAAGTAATAATTGAGATCACAAACTGATTGGTAATGTGGCTACTGAGGCTACATTACTCATTTGCAGATTATTTGGATCAGTTGCCCCCTACTGTTCATTAGAAAGATTGCAGGTTTCATGATTTTCCCTGTTTGCTTTACTTTTCAAACCCAGAATTTATGACCATCTTTATTTACAGTCTGTGTCATGTAGCTTATAACGGGGATACATCTGCCTTTATAAAAACTCTGATTATGATTTACTGTGCAACAGGGCTTTGAACCTTAACATTGACCTTAAACAGAAATTTTAGGAGAGATGAAAGCTTTCTGGCTTTCTCTAGCTTCCCATTATTATCCTGTATTGTGTAAATGTGCTGCAGGGTTTGTCGGTTAACTAACCTAATCTTCAGAAAAAGTCATGACAGAGAGTCCATATAAATAAACAACCTATGTTTTCAATAAAGTTCCTCTGGGTTCCTCCTTTAATTTAATCAGTGTATCTATTTTGTTTCTTGTTACTCATCATGTAAAGGCGGTATTACGTCTCTCTGAAGCTCCCCTCTGCGCTGGGTACAGGGTTCGTGTTGTCGTCACCCTCTCTTCTAATGCAGGGCCCCTGGAGCCAGAAGGTGTTTCTGAATCATGAGTCTGTGACTTGGCAGCGTGTTGAATGACTGTCAACTTAAAGAGCAGCAGTTCACCAACTCTGCTGTAAAACCAAAGCAACTCCATTCAGCTGCCAAGTCACCCACAGCAACCCCGTCACTCCCCCTGGGGACACATACAAAGCACAATGGATGTAACCTGAACTGTGCCGTCATTAGGTTCTCCCAAGCACACAAAAAAACCCTTTATAACCATTATTATATTTAAAACAGCTAAAGACTTGATTCAGACTGTGTGATATTTTTAGAACCCTGTTTCACAGCTGATTGTTGCATTTGCAGTTTAAGAGTGACTCTAGTGAACACTGTATCACACCTCTGTTCTACTGCTGCGAATCAGCAGCACTGAAACCACAAACCAGTCTTTCTACCTTGTAAACAGAACATGGCGATAATCGGATCATTCACAGATGCAACTCAAAGGTTGTTTTTCTTTAAAGTTATTTATCAGAATAAAGTGTCAATTTCTTCCTTCACCTTACCAATTATTTTTCAGGTTCAATTGGACAACATGAAAATTAACTTGCAGACATAACCGTAACTATAGTTATAAATGGGCATTATATTCCTCATTTTATTTCTCTCTCTCTTTTTCTTTTTTTTTTGTGTCACCTCCATGCAAAAGAAAAATAAAACAAAAGAGAGCTATAAAAACAAAAGCAGCTCAGGGACAAGAGCGTATAATAATGTAATCAACAGTGATTTCAACACAAATAAGAAGATGTTCTTGTGCTTTTATCTGAAACATCTTTATTCATTAGGCACGCCTGTTCCACTGCTCGTTAACACACATCTTTAATAATTACATGGCAGCAACTCAATGCATTTAAGCATGTAGCCTCAAGACGACCTGCTGAAGTTCAAACTGAGCATCAAAAGTACAAGAAAGGTGATTTAAGTGACTTCGACTTAATTGGTGCTGCCACACGGTTTTGGGAACCGTTGATCAGTTGGGAATTTTCCACACAACCATTGCAAAAATATCCAGTGAGTGGTAAAAATAAAAAAGCCTTGTTGATGTCAGAGGAGAACAACTCAAATGACCACTTGTTACAACCAAGGTATGCAGAAGAGCATCTCTCAGTCCAAATGGGCTGCAGCAGAAGACCACACCGGGAGCCGTTTCTGTTAGGTGAGGTCATGAACTGAGGCTTTCAATTCCAAAGGGGACTGGACACATTTGGATTGGAAAAAAGTTGCGTGGCATGATTAGTACCAAATTCTGGTGCAACATTTATATTGTCGGATCAGCTTGAACGCTTGGATCCACACTTCCTTGAAACACAAATTCAGGCTGCTGTTGTTGGTGTAATGGGGTGTGCACACTTTGGGCCCCTTAGTATCAACTAATCATCATTTAAGCACCACACACTACCCGAGTGTTGCTGCTCACTGTTTTCACTGTACTCAAGTGGCCCCCAACACCAGATCTCAATCCAATAGAGCTCCTTTGGAAACAGAACCTTGTTGAATCTATGCCACAAACAATTAAAGCAGCTCTGAAGACAACCAGATACTAACAAGCTGTAACTAATAAAGTGCCCAGTTTATATGTGAATGCACTTTCTTTTTTTTAAAAAAAGTGTTTATAAAAGCAGAGTATTTAGATCTTAACCCCCTCTTTTGAATAATATTCATAAGGAGCATAAACATTTATTAGATGCTACTTTAACTGCACTAATCCACATATAACCTGTAGATCAGGTATTCTGTCATGCACCATTTCCATCCTTTGCATGTTTACACTTTAACAACAATTCAAGTACAGCCTCAGCAGATGGACTGATAGTAAATAGTAGTTCCAGCTCTACTTTAAAGCTGCTATGATTAAAGTTCAAAAGTGAGCATGCAGAAATCGCTCTGCCGGGTCTGCACGCTGTTTCCCGTCTGTATCTTATCTGTCTCTTCCTGTATATGAAACAAAAATATGGAAATAGTGGGTGAGTCAGGGCACGGCAAACAGTGTGAACCTGCTGCTCTGTAACAATGGACTCCACCTGACCTTTCTTTGTTGCTGCTCTCAGCACCAGAGCGCCTCTGCTGCTGCTGTTGCTGCAGGGTGGTGTGAGTCTGATGATCTGTGCAGCCCAGCAGGGTTACGGGCATGAGCGCCGCTGTTTCAACACAAAATAAGGAGTGTGTGAAAGCACCGCGAGCTATGTGCCAGAGCATGCTCTAGTATAACTGGCTGCTGTCACTGACACACAACCTTCTCATCAACCATTTGATGAACAACATGGAAACAAACACGCTGAAGGAGGAGGTGGAGAATTACTGAGTTGTGTTGTTGCTTTTAAAGAGTCGCCCAGACGCCATGTGAACCACAGATGGGGCGTTAAGTCGTGACTCACACAGACTGCAGCGACTGAGCGTGATGAAGGTTTAAGATACACAAAAGAGGACAGAGACAAGCTGAGAGGAACAATTCCTGCTCTGTTGCAATATCTCGCTAAAAGGGATGATTTTCTCAGCCGGCCTCCTCCTTCACAGCTTTTTTCCCCTCAACTCTTTATTTGTCCTCCAAGTTAAGTTTTTCTCACTCTGTCCTCTTTCTTCCTCCCTGCCTGGATTGCTGGGAAACCCCAGAACACATACAACAATGTCACTCAAGTCAAACAGAGTAGAAAATTAACATTCAGATGGTGTCCCAGCGCTCCATCATCTGATACTCTCTCAGCGACTTGCACATGGAGTCAGAGGTGTGGAGAGGCAGAAATGCTGCAAATGTGCAAGGAGAGGGCGCACATAAGACAGATCCCTAACAATCTGGCTGTGAGCACGTAAATCCCCTTCCACTTTTGTGTATCCAGAAGATGTTTAGGTTAGAGCAGCAGCAGCAGCAGCAGAAGTCTGAGCATGTGCAACATATTTGCTGTGCCCCACATGGCCAGGTATCTTAATCCCCACCACCCTTAGGATTCCCCACCAAGAGATCCCATTAGTGAGGATAAAAGCTGTAATATAGTCCAGAGAGGCCTGATGGACGTGTGGTGCGCTGCAAACCCCCCCACAGGCCAGCGGTGACCTCCATCTGATCCCTCACTAACTGGAATTACAGCTCTGGCTCCAGCGGGCAGTGTAAAAGAGCAATGAACTGTAAAGCATTTTGATGTCTTAATGAACAACATGCACACACAGCAACAAGTCCAATAAGGCGCACCTATAAATTCAAAACGAGCAGCAGCGTTTGCAGACAGCAAAGAAACCGCTTCAAACAATCGAAGGCTGGCAGCGAAGACAGAAAATGTTAAACAGTGAGAAACACTTTGAGAGCTGAAGTTTGAACAGATGCAGCTTGGTGGTTTTTTAAACTGGTGGAGATTATAGTTCAGTGCATCTTCATCTTTAAAGTGAAATGTAAGAATCCGAGGAGCGAGGGGGAAAAAAGCTGTCTACATTCTTCTCAGACCTACAGAAGGGTAACATAGCTCTGGGTCAGCATCTGGTGTCACTGAGCAATAATCACACACGATATGAACACGAGAAATAATTCAAGGACTAGATCCGGAAATTTATTCACTTTAATGATGTCTGGAGAGTGATCAGAGTGGGTGTTGGAGCATGAAGGTGAAGAAATCGGAGACACCTGAACACAAATCGCAACCTTGATTCACAACATAAAAAGGGAGGAAAAGGGGGGAAAAGGCCGATCACGTGCTGAGGAGAGCTGATCAAGGCCCGGGTACAAATTCAGTGATCGTTATAAGACCTACAATTCAGGTATCCAAGTCGCAGGTACACAAACAAAACAGTAATCAGCAGGAGATTATGGGTAATGAGCGAGCCAGAATTACTCTGGGCTCCATTTTCCACATTTTGGCCTCGGCTCTGAGTTTAATCACTTAAGTATGTTTCCCCTCAAAGTTTGTGCTTTTCAGTCAAAGGGAAATAAAGGCAGAAAGCTCTGGTGAGAAGCCAATACCCTCCAGTGACCACTTGTCCTAACAAAACAATGAGGACACCGTTTTTGGAGCCAAGAAGAACAGAAAAGTGTTCCTGTGGGGGAAAGATTTCTGGTGTTTGTAATCATCTGAGCCATTACAATTCTGGTTTTAGGGTTCTGATGTGTAATATTGCAGCTTATGAAATAAAGTTTAATGAGCCGGCCGGTTTCTAAAACCTTATTACTGCCACTGACACCTTTAGCCTCCAGCTAAACTTTGAATTCTTTGGCGAAGGTTTGCTTTACAGCATGAAAACTGCGTTGTGAAGACCTAAAGTTTACTTACACTCATCAAAGGCATGAGGGTTTGGGTAATTTGGAGCTTTTAATGATTTCTTTAAACTGCCTGTTTTGATTGTACAGCACACACTTTAATGACTTAAAAAAAAAAAACGCATACAAATTGGGTGCACAAGTTTTAATTTATCTGGGATTTTTCTCTTATCCAAACAGATATATACAGACTCAAATACACACACATATATGTACATATACTCACTTAAATCTTTTGAGAAGTGGTTCTGAAGGTTTAAAACTTTTAAAATGATTTTTATATTATTATAATGTGGTATTTTCACACTTTGTTAAAAAGACTAAAACCAGGAAACATGTTTAAAAAAAATTTAAAGACTAGACTGTGCAGCTTCTGGAGAAAATTGCAGTAGGACTGATGCTATTGGTAGTTATTGTCTTCTTGCATTATCTGTTGAGGCTTGAGATGTAAAATCTTGCATTTTTCAAAGCACATTTATCTTCAGCCCTGTGCTCGACTGAAGGACCATTTACCCAAGCACACAAATCAGAAAAGTCTTTTTGTAGAATAATGATAGAATTATTTTTCAGACTATAAATTATATACAAGAATATCAGCAGTGAAGTTTGGCCATGTTTTTTCCTGTAGGAGTCAGTAAAAGTCTCTTTTTTTTTTCTTTTTTATTGCCTTTAAAGGTTTCTGGTGCCAAAGTGCTGCAGAGACGTGTTTACATTTTCATTTTGTATATGAGCTCTGGAGGCTTCATTGTCTCTCTCCCATGCACAGGTTTGACCTTCCTGCTAAAGTCATGGCTCCCTCACAGCGGCACATTACAAGAAACTGGGGACCATCTAGGAAAATAAACGGTTAATAAACCGACCCATCCTTCAGTCGCACTTCTGCTGCGGTTCGGTTATGGAAACATCAAAGCTACAACACACACCTGGTTCAGAGTCCCGGTTACATTCCCTTCATTCAGAAACCAGGAACCAGTGTCGTTTTCCCAATTAGGAGAAGAAAGGAGGGCTGGAGATGAAGAGAGACAGCAGCAGCTTCTGGAAGCAGCATGAAAGCTGCTCATTTGCTAACACCCTGCTGGGTTAATTCAACCCCTGCATGAGTGTGTATGTTTTCACACTGGCCTACTGAACTCTTTCATTTCATGCCATCAGAGGACCTCTGGTGTGGACAAATAGACTCAAAGGAGGGGACGGATGATAATGGACACATTTCCAGCGTCTCACATGCAACAAAAATATCACGAATAAGTAAACAAAGTGTTTGACATTGATTTAAGTGGCTTTCAATCTGGAATGGTTGTTGGCGAAGAATTAAAAGACATGTTTTAGAAGTTGTAAAAGTTGAAATTTCAGTGAAAAAACTGCAAAATCAAATATTAACAGAAAAAGCGCATAGAGAGGAAATTACGTTTCTATAACCTTGAAACATTTTGATTAATTACCATAAAAGATTTGTAAATTTTCAGGCATGTTTCTAATTTTTTTAAATGTTTTTGTAGCTGAATTTGTGCTCTAAAAAATGATCCTATGGAGTCTGAAAGGTGTCAAAACATAAACTCAGACTCCAAATGGTTAACTTTAGTGTATCAGTAGCTTGTGGTATGTGCTTGCTTTTGTGTGTGTGTTCACAGCTGGTCACAGCTGGTTTTAATACAGAAGGAACTGGCAGATTAGAAAATGAGTTACAATGAAGGGAAAGGGGGATTTGGAGCTCAAAATACCATCAAAGAAAATAACACATATATCAGAAACGCCTGTGGATTCAGGCATTCAGCTCTTTTCTCTCCATCCAGTCCAGCTACTATGTGCATTTTCACAGAAATCAGAAGTTCTGAATTCTCAAACAGTTAAGAGTCTAACAAATTAAAGTGAGCTTTTATTTTTCAGTCTTCGTGTGAAGCTGGATTTCCTGCTCTTCAGTTCTCCTGCATTACACTCAGAGATGAGAGCAGCATCAATCAGCAAATATGATTGTTTCTACTAAAGTTTCCTTTTCCTTTGAGCCTAAGACTTTACTCTGGAGCTTGGCAACAGCTTCTAATTATAAAAGAACAATTTCACCTCATGGTCAGTACAGTAAGGACCTTTTTGGACGAATATCATGAACTTCAGACTTCTTTCAGCTGCTCCTGTTAGAGGTCGCCTCAGCAGATCATCTGCCTCCATCTCACCCTGTCCCTGGCATCCTCATCTCTGCATGTCCTCCTTTGCTACATTCAGGAACCTCCTCTGTGCCACTGTCTCTTTTAACCAAAGATAGAAAGTAACTAAGTTGAACAAGGTTTCAGGGTACACTGACTGATTTTCACAGCACAGGATGCCAATGAATGAACATGAGGTTACATGCCCACAAAAGTCTGCAAAATCAAGTTTGACAAAGTGTTTTCTATTAATCAAAAATCCACAGAAAATATGGTCCAGCAGCTGTTTCATAGCTTCTTATCGCATCTCATGGCCTTCTTCAGCAGAGAGACAGAAAAAAAAATGAGAATCTAGTGCATTCTTAAGCAACACCAAAAAGACCACAGAAGAAGTACATGATGGCAAAAATTATTTCCATGGTTAAAACTTCTAAACAAGCCAAGAACACACTCAAGGAGGTAAACATGTCATTGTCAGGGTCCACAAGCACGAGACTCCTTCATGAATGGAAACAGAGGGTTTACAACAAGGTGCAAACAAGACAAGAAAACAAAACAAGGACAGATTAGACTTCGCCAGGAAACATCTAAAAGAGCGTGCACAGCTCTGGAAAAAAAAAAAGATCTTTGGGCGGATGAAACCACAATTAACTGGAACCAGAATGATGGGAAGAGAAAAGCATGGACGTGGACAGAAACAGCACTTCATAGTGCACGTGGATAATGAGCCACAGCAAACCGCAAAAGCAACCCAAGAGTTTCTCAAGGCAAATAAAATGGTTATTCCTCAATAGAAGAAGAACACCTGATCCCAGCCTAGCAGAGCAGCTTTTCAGTTATTAAATACAAAACTGAATGCAGACAGACACAGAAACAAGCAGCAACTGATGTCGGCTGCACTAAAGGACTAGCAGAGCATCTCCAGAAAGGAGACGCAGCGTCTGGTAACATTCACATGTTCTAGAGTTCAGGCAGTCATTGACTGCAAAGGATTTTCATCCTACTATTAAAAACAATTCCAGTATTTAAAATTATGTTAGTTTGTCCAGTCTTTGATCCTTTGAAAGTGGGAGACTGCATTCAATCACAGATTGATGGTTTGATTTCAAATCCACTGTGATCGTCCACATAAGGTAAGTCAGAAACTTACGGGCCTAGTTTGTTTTCTTGCCACTATTAAAATAATTTTGATTCAAAAAGCTAAAATAATAATAATACAGTTTAATTACAGCAGGACATTTCTGGAGTAGAAAGCAGCAGAAACCACTGCTGTCAGAGTGAGAGTTAAGCCCTACATATCTGAAGTGCAGACCGCCCTCAGAGGGACAACATGCCAGGAGCGAACGATGGTTTGAGAGCAGCCCACCGCAGCACACTCATGAAACTGGCTGCATGCGTGCTTTGAGTCATGTTGACCACAGAAAGCAATTCATCCTGCAGAAGCAGCTGTGAATGTGGTGGTCCTAAGTAGCCGAGATTTCAGCAGACTGCCTCCCTGGACTCCTCTGCGGTCAGCTCCTGTTCGGGCTCTTCTCTCCACTGAATTCTGTCAAAACCCCCCAAACTACAGAGGTCACAGGGAAAAGGTGAAGGGACACTGTAAGAAAAGAAGCTTCAGCACAGCGGCAGGTTTAAAAGTGCAGTATGTTCAGGGGGATGTGGGTGGACTGCACTTTTCCTACGTTACGTTGCCAGTGTCAACTGGAAACCTGGATGTCTTGCAGCAACACGTCAGGAGCGGATTCCTGAGGCAGACAAGGAGAAATCAGCTCAACACAAAGTCATGACCCCATTGTAACAACACAGCAGTCACTGGAGCTGATGGAGATGACAGTATGTGGGTCGCAAGCTGTTTCCCTTTTACTTGGTTCTGTCAGACTTAACCCTGAAACGACTTCACTTTAACTTCAAGCAGTCTCAAAACCCAAGCGTGGAAACACTCTTCATCGCTTAGTACTTTTAAACTCTCCACCAGCCTTCACTGTTAGAGGCTAAACAGAGGAACAATGCCACCTACAGGCCAAAACGTTAACTGCAACAATACTACCAAGAACATTTTTAGAAGTTTATCGATCTGCCTTCTTCTCGTGAAAGCTCCAACAGAAAACTCTGTGCAGCCCTAACCCTTAGAACAAGAACAAAATGACAGTGTGCGCACAAGACATTAGTGGGGGTGGTCTCTGCCTGTGTGGCTACCCTTGGACCCTATTTTGATGGTTGTTAAACTACGTCTTTATTGATATAAACTGAGGAGTCAAAACTCATCCTTAAGGTTACAGGGGAGCTCGTCACATGTCGTCCTTATAGGTTAAAGAGTTGACATCAAATACAATCTCTGCAACAGTTTTTCCATTACCACATCAACTACATGGACAAAAGTATTAGGCAAGACCTCTTTAATCTTTGAATTTAGGTGCTTTCAGTCCCACTGTCACAGGTGTATAAAACAAAGTGCCTAGCCACGCAGTCTGACTTTACAATCACTTGTGAAAGAGTTGGTTTAAAGAGCTCACTGAAGTCTGTAATGGGATGCAACCGCTGCCACAAGTCACTTAGTGATATTTCATTTTCATATTCCACAATCTTCTGGCATTAACCTCAGCATAAACTCTGTGCTGGGAGCATCATGGCTGAGCACTTCCTGTATGTACAACGTGCACGTGGACCAGTAATTCTGTCCATGTAGTGTGCCTATCCACTGAACAACTTATCAGACACTTTCACAAAACATTTAGGTTCTTGTGAAATCTTTCAAGGGGCCTTTTGGTCCAGGTGCCTCTTTTAGCTTGTTAGCTAGTATTTTTACTTTCCTCCTTTTTAGTTTCTTTTCATCCTTATTGCCCTCCTCACTCTCAATTAGCTCATTTTATGACTCAGTATCCCGTAGCTGCATACACAGATTCTGTGACAGAAATTTTTCTTTAAAGATTTGTGGGGAAATGTGTAGATCTTGCCTCACTGGACACTAGCCCCTCCCACCTGCTGTGAAACTTTGTTTGTGGATCACAACCAATCACAACAATTTTGTCTTAAAAGAGGAGGAGCATGAGCTGAACCATCAAGGTGCCTATAAGATCAATAATGGCTATCAAAAACAAGAAGGAAAGTAAACAATCAAAGATGATCCAAGAGAAGTTGCCTTATGTAAAGATTTATTAATTTATAATACAAGCTTTTATGTAGACCACATTGCATTTTAGTTTTTACATTTATTCATACTGAGCTAATCTTCATAGCAGTGACATTGATTGACAAAAACACAAACCAAAAGACACTCGATGGAAGGAATCAAAAGGTTTCTGACAGTTTCTGAAGAAACAGCAGCCCATCAACACTCCCAGTGCACCACCTCCTTTTTTTTAAGACCACATGCCCCCCAAATTAGTCCACATTATGCCACGCAATCACACACCCTCAGACACGCTCACACACAAACTCACCCGCACAAAAATTCAACAAATACATATACACAAGATAAAAATTGATATATTTAAATTTCAATATTAATGATATTACTGAATTCCACAATAAAAGGCAAACAAGAAGAAACGACAGCATCCAAATGAAAAAAGGAGGCGAAACACCACCAAACTTTCCTTTTTTTTTCTCTCTCTCTAGTCATTCAACGGGAGAAACTCGTTTTCAGTGTCCGGTAGAGGAAGGTATCACACCGACACCCGCTCCCTGCTCGCATCTTCTGTCTGCATTTAACTGGCCTGTCGTGCCAGCTCCAATCACCAGGGAGCATCGACAGCCTAGTCATTAAAGTCTCCACCAGAGGAACGAACACGACACCCGATGGCGCGCATGTGATCCGCCGAAATCCTGTGACCGCATTTATTCAAGCCTCGCCGGGGAGTCTGTTCCCGTTTCCCGCAGACCCTCAGGTGTTTTTACTCTTCCAGGTAAAAGTACTTCCTCGATTGGTCCACGAACAGACGCAGGTGACAGCCTGCAGACCGTCAGTTACTGAGAGGCAGAAACAGTCTGTGAGGAGGATGGCACGTTTTCTACCACGTGGGTTCGGGGGGGGATTAAGGTCTGTTCAGCTGACCAAAACAAAAAGCCACGAGGGAAGAGGAGATGAAACACAGCAAACACTTTAGAATTAAACTGGTTAAGTGCAACGAGAGGGTTAACACCATTCAGTAAGACCTGGGGAAACATCCAAGTGACTAGTAGGGAAGGGTTAAAGCCCACATATCCTTTATAGCACTTCTGTGTCCATGAAGAGAGGAGAGTTCCTGGGTTGTTTTTTATTTATTTTTTGTCATTGTTGCGGTCTGCTTTGTTTTTTCACTACATGACAGGTCTTTAAAACATCTCCAGCAGTGAAGAGATCTGCAATGTTGTTCAATGTCATGACCTTCAAAAAAAAAAAAAAAAAAAAAAAAAGAAAAAAAAAAAAAAAAAAGGGAAAAAAAAAAAAAAAAAAGGGAGAAAAAAAAAAAAAAAAAAAAAAATTGGGAAAGTAAGAACACATCAGTAAAACGACAACATTCATTTATTTCTTTATTTGTCTGTAGCAAGGTCAAGACTGCATATTTTCAGTAGACTCCTCTTGAACTCATAGGGGAATAAGAGTTAAAGGCAGCAGGGAGTCGGAGGAATGTAAACGGGGTGGTGGGATAGAAACACTAAATGTAGCCACTCAATGCATTCTTGTTTTGTTTTGCCATTCTCATATAAAAGTACACAAAAGCAGCGCCAGTCCATTGTGGTGCAAAACAGGGAGCAGGCAGGGCGACCTGGGTCGAGAGAGGAGGCTCAGACACACACACACACACACACACACCACTACAACCTTCATTCTTTCAATCAGCTTTCCTCTGTCATGGGCACAATTCACAAGCTCATGAGCTGAAGCATACAAGCATGCATTCACTTGAGCGCACACACACACACAGACAGAGTATTGAGACCCTCATTGTATTCAGTGTAGTTAAGGTGCGTATTCCTGCTCTCTCCCACGCAGAGCTTTGTGTTGATTGAGCAAGTTGTTCTGGTTAGAGAAGAGATGAATGTGACATTTAAGACTGAAATAACACACACACACACACACACACACACACACACACACACACACACACAAGCATGCACGCACTCTAATAATGCTCTGTCATCATTGTGCTCTTGCCCCGAGGCTGAGATCAGGGTTCAGAAAAACCAATCCAAATGCACCATTAGCCATTAGAGAACAGACAAACAAACGTGACCTTAAATCAGCCTCTGGGACGATTACATTACCATCATAGCAGCAGCTCTGCGTTGGCCCACACATCGACTGCTGATTTGAAGACTTTGTCGCCCTTTATCTGTTCATCTAGGCACCAGCTGTTATCTCAAAATTTTTTTTTTTTTTTAGTGTGTATAAAAGGTAATGCGTTACTTTCTGAATGATTGAGCTTAAAATGTAGTGCACGTGGAGTTGTAGTAATATAATGCCCCCTTTGATGAGGCTAGGATGATATTGCTGTGCAGTGACATGTTCTTGCTTGAGCAAGCAAAGCTGCCGCTACAGTATGTAACGCTCCACGGCGAGTGGGCGCCCTCTAGTGGCAGCAGTAGGCAACAGCTGCACCGTTATATAGGTCACGCCGTGGAGCTCTTCTGGGCTCTCTGTATGCCGTGTTTATCTGTGATGAGACTGAGGGGATCAGAGGCCGACAGACCTGCGTGCCAGTGCCCATGATGCACTGCACAGAGCTGCCGCCTCTCGCCAGCTGCATGTATGCCAGGGACAAGCGACCGGGGGGGGGGGGGGGGACAGAAAAAAAAAAAAACAAAAGGC
>VURO01050195.1:0-13451 GCA_015108175.1 Pelvicachromis taeniatus | reverse complement strand
TTGTTTGGGTGTGTGTGTTTGTTGTGGGGGTGGTGGGGGGGTGGGGGGGGGGGGGGGGGGGGGGGGGGGGCAGCTCATTTCGGGTGTCAGTGCCAGGACACTTTCTTTTCAAATGTGGGTATACACTCATAGCCATAATATTATGGTCTTCAAGCAGAAGACGACCTCGGGTGTCACGCCTGTCGGCTCAGAACAGGAAACAAAGGCTGTAATGAACACAGGACCACCAAAACTAGACAACACATGATCTCAAAAGCATTGCCCAGTCTCAGATTCAATTTCTTTCTCCAGTGATGGTCAGATGTGTAGAATCAGAGTTTAGTGTACAACATCAAAGCGTGAAGGGGAGATTTACATCATGGATGTGCGTCCGACAAACTTCGTGATGCTGTCATGTCAAGACGGACCAAAGTCTCAGGTTTCCAGCACAGTGTTGAATCTTGAAAAGTTGGGACAGTTCTGAAGGCAAAATGAGGATCGGGGTGGTATTTGCAAGGTGTACCTAATGCTGTGGCCAGTGAATGTAGAGTTCTGCACACAAACTGTTTTTTTTTCCCAGGTCTGCCCCCCAATCGAACCAGTAGTTTTCCTTGTATAATTGCAGGGTCTTTACGGTACAATATAAAGCACAATATAATAGTTTTGGACAAATGGGAGATCGGTGAAACCTAAAAAGATTATCAAAATAAATCCATAGACTGAATGTGAAATAAAATCCTCCTCTGGGTTCAAAGATCTTCCTTTTGGGGCCTTCTTGTTATGGTTAAAAGTCTGTGTTTTGTCCAGATTGGTCCTGTTCTTTCTCTTCAGTCAGTCTCCTCTTCCAACTCTCTGCTAAAAACCAAACCCTGACCTTAAAAAGAGGAGATGACTCTGTGTCTTTGTGCTTTTCCATCCCACCCTGACAGTATGCTATTGTCATCAGCTAAGTTTTCCTTGCTGTTTTCCATTGCGGAGTCTGGGAAGTAGGTGGGCTGCTGCTGCTGCACACAGCAATATTAGATTGAGATAATTTAGGAAGCTCTTTCTCTCATCGCCGTCAATTTTGTTCTTTCGTGCTGCCGTCGTTGCGACTTTAAAAGCATAATTTCAATTCTAACCTTCCCTCTTTCTCTTCCCTCTGCCTCTGACCAGACCATGGCGGAGTACAGCTCTCTGCTCAGCGACCTGTCTGAAAACATCACCAACGAGGACTTGGAGCAGCTCAAATCTGCCTGCAAGGAGGACATCCCTGAGGACCAGAGCAACAACATCACCTCCTCCAAAGAGTGGTTCAGCTACCTGGAGAAGAATGACAAGCTGGCCCAGGGTGAGAGACACAAATTAGATCCACTTCTTGTTATGATTCTTTTCATATGTGGCTTAAATTGATGTGAGTAACACCTTTATGACCTTATATTAGCTTGCAGACAAAAAAATCCTCTAATAATGCCTCCTAATGCAGATAACCTGTCGTACATCGAACACATCTTTGAGATCTCACGGCGACCGGACCTGCTGACAAGGGTGATCGAGTATCGCACCAAAGTGCTCAAGATTTCTGAGGATGATGAGATCGACACCAAGCTCACACGCATCCCTTCGGCCAAGAAATACAAAGGTAGCACACTCTGTCTTAAACATTTAGAAAGTTGAATTTGTTTCTTTCAAAGATAGTCCACTGTTTGGTTTAACTGTCTCCCAAATCTGATCTAGTTCTGCTCTCTGGTGGCTCAACCGAATAACTGCCTTAACAGCTTCTTCAGTGATCTTCAATAAATGTATGAAATGGGCTGCTCTAATCATAAAGTAGATCAAAAAGAAATCCTGTTTTACATGATTATGCTTACAGGGCCAGTCAAACTGGATTGATGTTGTAATCATTAACCAGTAAAATGTAAACTAACAACAAAAGCTTCAACAGAGGCTGGAGAGGCCAATGTGTGAGAAATAAAGTAATTATTATGTTGCATCAGCCGCATTTCTTTTTCTTTTCTATTTTTAAATTAAATTTTGTGTTTTATTTTCAACATTTTAGTCACTGATTTAATGATGCAGTTGAAATATACTGGTGTTTTTAAAAGCACTGTAATTTCCAAAAGACTGCAGAAATCTGTACGCTTTTAAGAGGTGGAAATTAATTCAGAGGCACGATGTTGAACTGAAAATGTTCCTTTCTTTACCTACTCATTTTTTTAAGTTGCATAAGATTTTTGTCTTGTAATAGAGTGAGGTTATTACAATATAAAACTGTAAGGACAATGGCCAATTAAAAAAAAAAGTTTGTTCATCTTGTTTAATTAATAATAATCAA
Source organism: Pelvicachromis taeniatus (assembly GCA_015108175.1). Lineage (NCBI taxonomy): Eukaryota > Metazoa > Chordata > Actinopteri > Cichliformes > Cichlidae > Pelvicachromis > Pelvicachromis taeniatus. The sequence goes on along the minus strand of VURO01050195.1, from coordinate 11,158 downwards.
AGTGTTACAAAAAATATTTTCTACAGGAAAAAAGAAGTTGAATTAAATTTTTTTCAGATAGGATCAGTCTTTGTTATAGTGGATACATCTTTTAGATTACAATAAAAATAAAAAAAATTAAAGAAAAGAAAATAATTCCACTTTAAAGCTGTCAGTTGTTGCCAGTTGTCTTCATATAGGTCCTTGAATTCAATATTTTTCTCTTTTCTGGGTGTAAAATAAAAACAAAAGGCACCAAAAATGTGATGAGTGGAGAGAGGAGCAATCCCACAGGCAGAGAATGGGACAGAGAAGACCGATGTGAGGAATATGTACAGTGCTTGTTTGTATGAAACTGTCACAAAAACAAGAATATTTTAGAAATCTTAGCAAAAATTGGTTTAAAACTAAAAAATATGTGTATTAGGCAGATAACAAACTGAATTCACATTTTAATGACCAAATTTGAGCAGGCACACTTCAAGCATACCATTTAACATGTTTCTAGTCATAAATATTTCCAGCTTTGTTATCATATTTTTGGTGAGAAATCAAAGTTCATTTTGATGCTGTGTTATCAGAGACATGAGTTGTGTTAATGTGACGAAGCAAGAAAAGTTCCTTATGTCTGAATGTGAGTCTAGTCTTAACAATAGCTATAAACAGCAGTCAAAGAGCTGTGTGAGTCAGATGTCTGTGGAAACATGTACTTTATGTGACAAAAGACTTTAAAGCATTTGTTTGATGTGCTCTCTAACACTTGTTATCTTTCACCTTTTGAAAGACCAGGTTTCTTATGATTACCCTTTCTTTCTCTCAACTCTCTTTTTCCAACACCTCACCCCTCCGCTGTGAAATAAAGACATCATCCGCCAGCCATCCGAAGATGAGATCATCAAGTTGGCCCCACCCCCGAAAAAAGCATGAGGTCACGAAGTCCAGCCCTGATCTTGGCACCTTGATTTCTTCGCTCCTGGCACTCCAGTTATCCAATCAACCGTCTTTGGCCAGCCCTTCCCTCTTCACCCCGTTGCACACCCAGCCACGTACCCCCACCCCTTTTCCTGTATTACCACATGCCAGAACCACGCAGGCCGCCACCAACACAAGCAACCAATCCGATCATAGTGACGCAGCCTCTTCCCAAGCTGTGGAGAGACTGGAAGCTGCAGAGAAAAAATGACATTACATGAAGAAATCTGGAGACGGACCAACAGAGTATGTGTGTGAGGAGAGAGAGAGAGAGCCAAAGTCTGCCCCCGATTCAGGCACTGAGTGGGTCAGTTCAGAATGAGTGTGATCTTTGATACTGTGTTTATTGCAACCATCTGTGTGCGCATGCCAGACAAGGTTGTCAAATTTAAAACAAAGACTACATCCTCCCATGAGGAAGCAGAAATTACAAGCCCCTGCCTCTAAACTAAACAACAACATGAAATGGTTCATTTATTTTTTTCTTCCAAAGTTTAATTAAAAAAAAAAAAAGAAGAAGAAAGAGAAATACTAAAGTATGTGTATGGATTATAGGTATAATGCGACATACTTAAGACTAACAGAATTAACCATGAGTTAAATGTTTCTCCTATTTTCTTTTTTCTTTTTTTTGCCTTGGATGTGCAAAAAATCCAAAATGTCGCAACCAATTGTGTAAAAACTACTGAACGACCATGTAAGACATGTAAACAGACGTCTACATGATCAAAAATCATTTTAACATCAAAGCTGCAGCGATTAAAGCAATTAAACGTTAAAAGTAATCACACATATTCCTCTGGTTCATTTCTGTGACAGGTTTAATTTAATGTGCAGCTGCATCATTGTGTAAAAGAAGATTAGCATTAGCATTAAGACTTGGGATACTGGAGTGGACAGCCTGTTTATAGCCTAACAAATTAAACTTAAAATCCTTTGAATCTTTTTGACAGAGTCAGACTGGATGTTTCAGCTTCTTTCAGATCTTTAAGCTAAGCTAATGAAACTCAATGTTAGCTACATGAATCTGTTTGCCAGCTAGCTAGGTCATCACTACAGATGTCTCCGTGTTACACAAATAAATCAGCAGTAACAGTCATTTAACATTTGGTATTTGTACATACCAGGTTTTATTTTGTTTTATTTGCGGATATTTTTAACCCATGCTATAAGAGAAGTCAACCTTAGAGAAGTCATAGTAGCAGTGGTTCGCAGGTACTGCTGAAGGTACCTTGTAGAGAGGGTGATCTTATTGCACATATTCTGTTTGTTGCATTACCTTTGTGGTTGTTATGTTGCTCTATAAAGCACAACAGTGAGGGCTACGAAGTAAAAATCCCATTCATATTCTCCATAGTGAGTTTGAGTACTAGCCATAAAGATGGAACCAACCAAAGAAGGTTTACTTTGAGCTACAAAATTATGAAACAATGGCATGTGCTCCTGTTGCTCCTGTAGGAACTCATCCTGTAGGAACAGGAAGTCTGTATTACATCAACTTTGTTTTAACAGAAATTGTGTTGGGTTTTTTTGTTTTGTTTTTTTATTTAAGATGTCATGGAAAAGAACTACTCGTTGGTGGAGGTTACCGTTACCAAACTGAATGTTTAAACCCATGAACATCAGGTTCCTTATTGAATAACACGAAACTTAAGAAAGATTTGCAGTGTGTTGGACTATCTGCAACTATGAATGAACTTCTATCCTGACCATTTATCTACATTTTTTTTAAAGTTATTTATTCATTTTAAAAATCCAAATCTGATCTTTTGTGGTCATAATCCACCTAAAAGCTGGTTAATTGTTGGTTGCTTCAAGGTTTAAACCTCTTCTTATAATTCTCAAAATATCAATGGAGAAAATGAATGAGAAATTCACTTCCAGAAGTGGTGTAAGATGTCACTGTTGACCTCTATTTAGAGCAGCTAACATTGCGTCTCATAATAAGAGGATTGAGATTATTCTGTGCAACCATCGCAACCCATAGACAATATGTTAGCCTAATAACATTAGGTAGATAACCAGCACTGGCACTATTTAAGAGAAGCAAAGAATCAAGGTAGACCATACTCATTACTATGAGACTGGCTAATGAAAATCTTATTATTATTATTATTATTCTCAATCCACTTCTGGTAAGCATATTGTAGGGATGCTCCACTTCATCCCGGATTTGTGTATGGCTTCCAAAATTTGGAGAGTAACAGTGAAAAACAAAACACCATATTTGCACAGATGTGTAACTATTTCCTATCTTTCATAGTTTACTAAAAACAACAGTTATCAATTTACCATGCTGTTGCCATTTTAGAAACAAATCAAGAAAAAAATACTTAAATGACAGGACGGGCTCTAATCTTCAGCTAACAGTTTTATGTGCATTCCCTTTAAGCCCCGTCCACACAGCAAACAACCATAGAAAGTCACATTCAGAAACTCGAAGTGACGACATGGAAAATAAGTGCTGACTGCACAAAGTGGGCAGGTCTTAAGTTCAACTTTTCCCAGTTTAACTCGAGCACATGATATCAGTGTTTGACCTGTTAACTGCTAGCAACCAACCATCAGCGAATTGCCTCCTGTGTGGATGGAGCTATACTGTTAAATAAATCATTATTTATCATGTTTCATGAGCAAACAAATAAAAAGTCTTAGTATTTTAGAGGAAGCTGTATGAAGTTGAATTTCATAGGAAAAGCCAATATCTGCCTTTAGCTCACAGTTATAGCAAGAGTTATTTAGATATAAAACCTATAGCAGTCATTTCTATATTATTGAAGAGGGTTTTTTCATCACCAGTTAGCATGAAAGTCTTTTTGTATGAGCTGATTAGAGGCGTTGATACACAAATAATATATTACGAGATAATATAGCAGAAATAATATATTCAGAGCTCGACTCCAGCAGCAAATTTCCACTGTATGTGCAGACTTTCACCCTAATTCTAACTAATCAGTATCATGAGTTGAAAGTGAGATGCAAAACAAACTTTGGACTACTCTAGAAAGCTGAAAAGTATATTTTAACAGAATATATAAGATATCATATATACTATGTAAAAAGATTCCCATGCGGTATTTATACATAAAGACATTTTTTCCATTTCATTTGTTGCACAGGAAATAACTGACCTGCATGTGATTTCTCTTTGACTAGTAGACAAGTTAAGACCTCTGGGACAAAAAAAAAAAAAAAGGTTCAAGTCAAGATGCAGAACGGCAGACAGCATCAGAAAGAAAGATAAAAAAAAAAAAAAACATGGCATGTGACAGTAACACATACATTTATTAAAGTGTACATGATTGTGACAAGGATCTCTAATGTGCACGGCGGCTCATAACCTAACCTAAGCTGACTATGCCATTCCTGCCATGCACCAAACACAATCTCTAGCAAGACTGTTGAAACTAAACTATAATAACTGCTCTTTTGAACACTGTGTATCTCTTTTCCCCGCGATGAAGCCTTAGCAGTCTTTGTGTTTACCCCCAAAATTTTCCAGAACTGTGAGAGTTTGTGTGCGAGGCGAAGTCAGGCGCCGGGCACGCACGTCAAGTCGATCACCAAATGGCTCTCACTTTTTTTTTAGAGAGTGCCGCTACTTTTATTCTGAAATTTGCTAAGGACTTCAGTGTTAGTGTGTACAGAATGTTTGTGGTGTGTTTCTGCACCTGTCTTTGTTGTCCTCACAGCTGTAGGATCCAAAAACGAGGCAACCACATAAAAATCTTATCAGTGTATGACTAGTTATTAATTCCAGCCCCGCTACCTCCCCGCTCCCCTCCCACTCCGACCCCCAGTGCCAATGACCAAGACTTTTATTTCGATCACAGTTTTTGTGATCTGTTTTTTTTCTCTCCTTTTCTTTTTTGTATTGCTTGATGTTTATTGTAGTGTTTGACTGATTTATATCCTATGCATTTATGTCTGTAGGAAAACTGCACTGTAACATAACCTCCCAACAAACTGCTTAATCTAAGGAACTGAGCTCTTCTATTGTGACTAGTCAGGGTGTTTGACAAAGATCCTGATATTATTGTGTTGACATTGCATGATGTATGTACTGGATGGAGTGGCACTTTTAAGGAACTGTGCATTGTTTGGAAAGAAAAGTGTTTGTTTTCCAATGTTCATTGTTTGAAACTGGGGAATTATACCTTATTAGACCAACTATACTGTAAAGCTCACATTCTGCTCTTTAGCAAGCCAAGTCTTAGTCAAAAGTCCTTTAATGAATGCAATCATATGCTGAGGTTAACCACCAAAGCTGGACATTTATTTTTTATATATAAAACATCCAGCTAATCGAGGCCAGATCAAGCTTTTTATAGTACTGGAATAATCCACCTTTAAATACTTTAACACAGTTATAGATACGCTACGTCTTAAATTGATGTGAGGTTTAGCTTTATAGTAAAGTATATCAATACCTACTGAACTGATTGACAGGAAATCTGGTGCATACACTCCTGGTGACCAGAGGATTGTGGCCCCATTCCAACATGAATCTGATGACACTGACATTATTTTCAATACAGTTTTGGGTCTTTTGGTTACTATTTTTCAGCAGTGAATAGCCATGAACATTGTTTAAAACTTTTAATCAGTTTTCAATCATTTATTCCGCTTAGTTTTCACTCTGTTTGTGCAGTGCTCTGAAATACAGCTCGACCAATATATTGGCCAACCAATATTGACAATAATGGCTATTTGTATGGTGGCCTTGAGAAGTCGAATGCACTGCAACTTAAGAAGACACAAGCAAACAGAAAAACTGTTTCAAAGGCACACAAACCAATTTAAGTAGAAAAAAACAAAGTCATGAAACTCAATGGAGGTGATTTTTAGAATGTTATAGACACAATCAGCTGATCCAAGCAGAATCAGGTACAACAAGAGTAAAACAAAATAATTATACATAAGGAATGTTAGGGAAATCTGTATTTGTTTCATATGTTTAAAAGAAGAAAAACACCGGCCAGTACATCATATTTTAAATCACCAAATACTGGTAGCGTCTTCAATCTTAAAAATTAAATGTGTTTGACTACCATGTTAGTACAGTAACTTAAGATAGTGGCATCTACATATTGTGACTTTTTTCACAACATCAACCAGTTTCAACCAGGAGAAACTAACGTAGACTGAAATTCAAATTCAGCTACAGGATGTGTTTGCTGTTGAACAGTGTCAAAGTATTTCTGGGTGGATTTTCCCCTCAGAGTCCAGACCAGGCCAGACCCCAAGTGAAGCGGTAGCTGCTCTCCTTATTTAGCCTGTTGAACACAAAGTGGGACCACTGCATATATCAGACCTGAACCATGAGCATTTTGTCAGGCAAGGGGAGGCAGTTGTATTCACTGCTATGACCTGTGGGTAATGGTCTTTCACAGTATTAAAATGAGCAAAATTATTGGCCATGAATGTTTGATTGCCACTTACCAGTTCCTGTGAACAGATTTTTTTTTCCTTTGCTTTATTTTTTTTCCCCTTGACATGTGTTTCCACTGTTGTTCAAAAAAAACAGTCATCAAAGGAAGATTAGCACTGCTGATTTTTTTTTCCGTTATATTTATTTTTCAAGTGCTTTTTGAACAGCAGTTTGTGGATTCAGACGTATGTGACCAAGTGACTTTTTTCCTCTCTCTCAGAATTTTAGTAAGCAATGGACATAAAAAAAATTATGTGGTAGTTTGTTAGTAGTTTGAAATAAACTGCCTGATGTTCTAGCTCCTGAGTATAGCTTAATTAAAATCTTTTAATTGAGGTTATTCATAGTCAGCAACCGAAATGTTGCTTTGATGCACCCGTTTGTTGTTTTTGTGCTTTGTTTTGTTTTTTCTTTTACTTCCATAACTCTCACCACATGGCACAGCACCTGACTTCATGAGAGGCGGTGTCCATGTTTGGCGTAACTTAGCTTTTTCCTTTGTAGCCACTGGCACATAGTATTTTAACATATCAGTCACAAATGATGTCAGATTTGGATTTCCATGTACCAAGTACATATCAACTTACTAAATGCTGCAAAAGTTTTAGCCTACTAAAATACTTGTATATTTATGGTAAATTCACAATTATATACATGAGTATGAGTGAGCTCGGTAAAGAGGTGGACATTGCAAAAGTATTCAGCATGAAATGCTAACAGTCAATTAAAATTCATTCATGAAACATTTTCCCTTTAGGACTTATTTTTTGTCTCTCGCCCTTTTATTTTAATAGGTTGTAAATATGTATTTTCAATATATATCACTGTGTTGGGATTTAAATTGATTAATTTATTCAACGCCTATATATTGTTGTTGTTTTTACGTGTCCTGATTTTGTTTTACTAACTGGAAACAAACCAAGGGGATGAACACATTGTGCTTAGTTAAAGAGATCATGCATCAACGTTTTTTCTAGTTCATCTTATTCTCTTCATTTATGTTTTGCTGTTTACAGCTTTGGGTGATGTTTTTATATATTAAAAAGTGATATTCATTTAATTGTATTTACTGATATGTAACATTATGTTTTACTGTGTTGTAATTGATCAGATGTGTTGTGGTCACTGCTTGTAAAATGATTTTATTCAGAGAGTTTCCAAATCATGACAAAAGACAAAGTATCGCATTCTGCCATTCTGTTCACGTGAGGTATGTTGTCGCTTGCAAGTCGCAGCAAGAGCAGGACATTTAAAGGATACAGACTCAAAATGTGAATGTAGGTGTATTGACAAATTTTAAAAATGTAGAAATGAGATTTGTGAGATTTCCTCTTATGAGGAAAGCAAAGTGAAGCTAGTTAGCCCAGCAAGTTAGCTAGAGCTAGTAGTTGGTTTAACCAATCAAATTGTTCTTTGTGATATTATTTAATTCTACTCACAAAAAGCAAACAAAAAAACTTGGTGTGACAACTGACAACTGTCATCAGAACAAACAGCAGCTATTGTAGTTTTTTATGGCGTTCAATCAGAACCCCTGTTTTTGCAATAGCCAATGAAAATTGACTAAATTTAACAGCTCTGCGTAACAACCTGGTGACACATGATTGGCTACAAGGGAATTTTGAGTAAACAATTCTATAAATATAACAACTCAAAAGTTATTAATAACATTGTATCATAATGAGGTGATAATTTATGTTACATTTATATTTTATACAATGTAGTTCTTCATTTATATCAAATAATGTGCTGTTAACCTATTCAATGTTCAACATGTGTGGCTCCATAGTTTAATTTCCTTTTTTATGTTTAAAGTCAAGTTTTAATGAAGGGTTAAAAGGTGCTTTTATGGGGTGATAGAAGGAGAAGGTAAAGATATGAGTGCACAGTAGTTAGTGTAAGTAGTGAGGAGTAGCTTGGTGGTTTATAGCTGTTAAAGGTAAACCGCAGAAGTGTGAGTAGTTCGAAAAATGTAGGTTCATATTTGGTGAAGCATCTCAGGAGGGGAGAGTGTGCAACTTATGTCCACATCTAGTTATACCAGATCAGTCTGAATGTGGCAGTTGTTGCACAAGAATGCTGTACGGAGGTGAGATGTTAATGACAATGAGGCTATTGTTACTGTAGGAGTGCTGAATGTACGGTGAGTGATGTAATGAAGTTGTGCAGCAATGTTTGTTTTTTTGTTGTTGTTGTTCTTGTTTTCCATTGTATCTTTGAACTGTCACTAGAAGACTGACATTAAGTTGGGCTTTCCTGAAAAAGTTTTGTTTTTTAACCTCATGTGCTTGCGTTTCTCTAGAGCTGCACAACAAAAACATGTTTGTGCTTTCGTTGAGACAAATAAAGTTTACATTTCATGCATAAAAATGTTCCCATCTTAGTTCAAAGTGCCAACTTGATTCAGTTGCAAAATGCGGGAGTGAATGAACTTGAAATGAAATTGTGACGTGACTTTGAGCAACTTTTCATCATGTTTGTACTGAACAATCTTTATCTCTAGGCATGTGTGATTTGCAGTAGCAGACAATGGAGGTAAAGAACTGAAGCATTTTAATTATTTTATAATTTTAATGAGTGGTTTCCTATTTCACTGTGGGTAAAGGTCTAACTCACAGCTTAGAAAGCTCAGCACCTACAAATTCCAGATATGTTCTGTTTTTTTGTTTTTACAAATATTATCAGTAGTTTCATACCTTTAACATATTATTATTAACCTCCATATTAAATTTTAACCTCCAGTTATCTGATTTGTATCCGTTACCACAGGAAGAAAATTTGAATATATAAATGAATGTGTTTCTCAGTTAATTGTTGGGCTTTGTGAGTTGCCTGTGTGTTACTGCCTTTTGAGTCAGTCGGTCTGTCAGTGGGATGTTTTGTCTCATATCCTGCTAGTCTCTGATTTTTGTAAAGTGCATAGTTCTTAATTGATATTACAAGTAACAGGTGTGTGTTTGTTTTATAGTCAATCCAATTCACATTACATTTGTCAAGAACTGTTGCTCTTTGGTACGATTAAGAGTTATTCGAGACATTGAAGTGATCTAGTGTGACACTGGCTTTAAGAGGACAGTGAGGGACATCATTACAACCATTAAATATTTCAGCTCACATAAGTAACCCTGTTGGATCCCACGGGCTCAATGCTGTTAGACACTATTGCTAAGGATTTCCTGTCATGGGGTAAGGAGTACTTCAGGATTCATGACTTATTTTGCAGTGACTGCAGGAAAACATCATGAGTTATTCAAACGCATATTAAGGTGTGGCTTTTTGTCATGATTTAAATGAGACTGGACTGAAATTATGCCATTTTGTCATTGTGTTATAATGAATATGCTATTATATATTAAAATATATTTGCTAACCAACACTGTGTTGCCTGGACGTCTACTTTAAAGACGACTAAGAAGTTAAAAAATCTGAAGATGGAGAAGTGAAAACGTGGCTGGACTAGTACCAAATGCATTATTATCCTCATGCTGAGAACTGCTCAGTCCACCACAAGTGCTGTTATCACACTTCACATCGCTTATCAACCCTACAGATTTTTAAATGATAAAACCAGACAGACAGGCCTGTGGAGACAGTCAGAATCAATAGTGAAGAAATGCAGTGGTAGGTTTCATTATGAGAATGAAAGAAAACTTTAAATATTTTACACTAACTATGTTGATAGCACTGTCTTCTTTAACATGAAATGAAACATAAAAATTCCTTTAGTGATCGGCCTGTTGCCAGAAACATTACTGTTCACATGAACTCACCCCACCGTTTACCAGAAGTTTCCAACCTTTCCAGTAAAACGATACTGCTGGATCAAAATATGAAAACATTAACTCAAAAACCCTGTAGACAAGGAGGGGTATTAAGGGATGTATGACCCCCACATGTCAAGCTGTTAATAAAACTGTCACAATTTATGGCATGTCTTAGAACTGTAATAATTTATCATTTGAGTTATGGATTAATAATTCAAATGATAACTATTTAACAACTAAATAGAGATCAATTTTAATATTATGTTTGAGTTATGTAATAATTTGTCCAGAAGTGAGATATATCATTAATGTGTTTTTATGATTTGTTATCGACTGACCTGGAAAAAAATCAATGAACTAATATACTCATCTGTAATTTCTCCTGCAGGCTTACAGGTCCATGTAAGTACTGTTCAAGCTGATGGTGCGAAGGTACTTATCCTGGCGTGATTTCTTCTACCTTTAATACTGCTTTCTTGTTTTTGTTTTTTTGTTTTTTGTCATTGTGGCGGGGGCGTGGCCTCGGGCCTGCTGCAGAGCAGTCAGAGGTGACACAGCGAGCTCTTCAGCTGATAATGTTTAGTTTCAAAGTACCAGTTGAAAATGTTTAGTTTCAAAGTGTGTTATCTACCGGTCAGCATGTGTGTGTATTTTCAAAGAGTGTCCCTAACTGACAGCTGTTGTGATGTGGTTATAAAAGGAGTGACGTGGAGAGAGAGGAGAGGACTGTCGGGAGCTGTGCCCAAGAGAAGCTGTCCAGACTGGAGAAGCACATTTTGTTCTTGAATAAACGGGTAGTTGAACCCAAACTAAAGTGACGTCTCGGGTGATCCGTTACAGTGGTGCCGAAGCCCGGGAGAACCGTGTGCCATGTCGAACCTACCAGCACCGATCCAGCCGCTGGCAGTGCTGGGGCAGATGATGCAGGATCTGGCGACGATGTCTACGCAGCAGGCCGCTGCGCAAGAAGAGCAGCTGGGGCTGCTGCAGGCCCAGGCGCAGCAACAGACGG
>VURO01050194.1:37497-71749 GCA_015108175.1 Pelvicachromis taeniatus | reverse complement strand
TTGAGGCAATGCAGGGTTTTTAGTTAAACAAATATAATATGTTCTATATATTAATTATATGATTAAAGAAATATTAGCAGTAGGAAAAAGTCATTTCCACCAAGGCTAAAAATGCCTCCACAGCATGCACAAATTGATTCCCTGGATCTGTAAGGAAACAGTATGTAGAGCTGAATTAGCTAGTGATGTTTTCTTGAGGGCGTTTTTCTTCTTCTTAATGTAATTTGTGTCTGCAAAGATACAATGCAAAACGTCTAATTCTGTTCCCGATTTTATCTTATAATATACTCTTAACTGTTTACTCAGTTTAGGGTCAGCTTATCCCACCTGACACTGTCCACAGGGGGATACACCAGGACTAACACTCGTATTCACATTTTCAAATAATTTACAATCACCAATTAACCTAACAGGCATTTCTTTGGACCATGGGAGTAAGACTGCGTACCCAAAAAGAACCCACATGGACACGCAAACTCAGAACCGACATGGACACAGAAAGGCCCCAGCCAGCTGGTGGATACGAACCACAGACCTTGCTATGAGGCAACAGTGTTATGAGCATCATTTTGCAACCAATAGTAATAAAGAAGTTAGTGAATAATTGTTCTAAAAGTCCTGGCTGCTGATAGACTCTAAAAGTATTCACATCTAAATTTTCAGTAGATTGCATTCAACCGTTTTCTTACCCTCGCAATTCAAGTGTTCAATCCTATATACTGGTGGCTGCTATAGGAAAAACAACTCTGCCATTCCTTTTTAATGAGTTTAGGCTATCTGTCTGCTGTTTACATCAGCTGATGTCCACTTCTATTTAAAGTGGAACGAGTCCATTACAACTCAAGAAGTCAGTGAAGCTCACTTCTGACTCATGACAACAATACTGAGGTGAGTTGTTGAGGATATCCTTATCCTTTGTTCATAAGCACTGCTGTTTTTGCTTCTTTTAGCCGCTGCTAGCCTCTATTAGCTAGCGCTAGTGAAGCTTTCTTTGGCATGGAATCAATATTGTTAGACTGGGACATAAAAACTCACATAATGTGACTGTAATCAACCTGTTAATCAGAGGGAAAGTGTAATTTGAAAAAAAGAGATATCGATTCATTAAATCCTAAATCAATTTTTAAATATAAATGTATTTTGCCAGAAACGCCAGAATCTCATGCTATTTCAACAATCACTAAAACAGCAAATGGCAGCAGGTAAACAAATTCCACACAACGACGTAAACACAAAGCACGGACCCGACGCATTGGAATCTGTGAGACGTCGGCACACACACAGACACATCATCGGTGCTGGAAGATGACATCTCACAGATTCTGATGCTGCAGGTTTTGTCACTCTCCAACCAAAATTCACTGAACCAACAGCAAAAGAAGATAAAAAATTCCTGCACAGCTCTCTCTCTCTCTTTCTCTCTCTCAGTGTACTTCAAGAACAGTTTCCCATCTCAAATCTCAGTTTTCGGCATTATTTGCTTGCTTACTACCACCAGTCTAAGGATATCCACTATAAAAAGCCAGAACAGGAAAATCTCATGTTGTTCTGTGTTTTATCTTTGGCACTTTGACACAAAGGCATCTCTTGTGATTCTTACACCTTTGATGACGTGTCAGCACTGATAAATGATCAGAATTATAATATTTCTGACCATGTGAGTCAAAAATGAATCGAATCGGGATTGAATCGAATTGGGACCTTGTGCATCGGAATCAAATCGATTCTAGAAATCAGTGACGATACCCAGCCCCACTTAAGAATAACATCAGCTGGCATCATGTTGGCTTATAACCAGGCGTTGCTGTTGTTCGGCCGGCTAAACAGCAACAACTGAGGGGAGACTCATGTCTAATCTGTTGTCAGTAAGTAAATGTAACAACATTGGAAATAAGTGTGCATAAATAATGTTTATTTTTATTTTTGTGTGTTGACTTCAGGTCAGGAGAGCCTTGAGGTTAGGTGGAAAAGGATGACAATTTAATACGATGTCGTGAGCGTTGTCTCTTTCCTTCGTGTTTTTACTTTGTATTGGAGACCCCTTCTCTGAAAATAAAATATAGGTATGATCACTCATATCTTAAGTCTGAAGGTGCAGGCATGAATTTTAATGTCCCTCCACAGCACACTAACACCTATGAGTTCTCTTACATCTGAACGTGTCCTCCAGCTTTGGTGTACTAAGTATGTGGCTGGTCTCTAGCTACATACCTAAAACATGATTAGGCGAGATGTCGATATCCACCTCAGCCACAATATATTCAAGGAAGCGGTGCAACATGGCAGCTTTCACAAACCGATGCCCGATCATAGATATTTTTTATGGATTAATGGATTCAATCGAAGTTTATAGAATGCATCAATTTGTTGGAAGATGTCATTGCACGCTAATCAGTGTCTGTTTATGAATACATTATTCTTTTCTCTTAAATAAACTCACAAAACACTTTACCTTTAAGTAATCCTGTCAACAAACAGACAAACAGCACCAATCACATTACCTCTTCATCGAAAAAAGTCATGTCTATGATCAACAGCAACCAAAAAAAAAAATTGTATTTAGAAATCAAAAACATAACATTGCTGTAAAAAGACTTTTTTTTTTTTTATTTATATGCCTCGTGTTCACATAGAATACCAGATGAGTGTGTTATCGATGTTTGTAGCCGCTCAGAATTGTGTTTTGGAGAAGCAAACTGCTAACATCAATGCATATTTCATCTAAACATGGGCATAATGGGATTCTAATCAAGGTCAGATGGAAAGCACACGAGGCCAGAGGTCTGACGCAGAACAACAGCTCATATGATCAAAAACATTATATCTTACAAATGATGAATAATTTCTCAATATTTGGACCTTGATTCTGTCTTTAAGTCAATATTTAATGTCCCTCACCAGCAGGACGAATTTGCTCTTCAAACCATCTCCACAGCAGAGTGGCTGCCTCTGAATCCAGCCAGAGAATACACAAAGAAAAGAAAGCGCCACAGTGCTTATCTGCAGCAGAAATGCAGGTCACATTCAGACTGTGTGTGTGCACGTCCGTGTTTGTGCAAGTGTCTCCATGACCAGAGTGTAACCTTCACAAGGTTAATTAAGTGATTCATTTTGTCATTCAGTGGTCAAACAGTGCTGCACTACATTCTGCTCAGCTTTCTCATGCTAAATTGTTGGTTGTCCCTCTGCCCGCTCTATGCTAATAGATCATAGCATATGCTAAAAGCAATGTCGGTTAGGATATTTATGCAAGAGCACCATATTTAATGCAGGATTAGCATTTGTTTGCTCCATTGTTCAGTAAATCAGTACCAGGCACTGGTGAGTAGATGCATAATACATTAAGTTAGCCCATGGTACATTAGCCTTAGAAGTTCCACAGCTTACTACAGAATTATGAATGTCCACATTCATTGTGTATAAGGTTTACAACTGGCAACTCAAATTAGAATCACTCATTCATGTTACTTGATCTAGGTCAGGTTAAACTTAATTATGCATGAGAAATGTGTTTACTCAATTGCTTATTTATCTGAATTACTACTCGTAGTGTACTATCACCGCTGTCACGCCTAACAGCTGTATCTTCCCACGTTTGAATACAAATTAAATGACATGAATTAAAAGCATGAGGTATGAGGATGAAAGTGATGTAATATGTGCTCTAACACACAGTCCCACGATATAATTTAATTGATAGTATTTATGCATCGTACGTGCTCCACGCTATGCCAGCGGCAATTATGATAACACGTACATGCGGTTTGTTAGTAATGATGCATGCATTGTGCTAGTATGTAAAGAAATCACATAATTATGCTGCTTGCATGCAGGGCTCATAGCACAGTTAGAGTTATGCATGTGCAGTGTTTGTGTCTGTGCAGAACACAAATGTCACAGTCTCTCTCTCTATTAGATCAGCACCATATATCAAAAGCTTTTCTACTGTCAAAGCAGCTGCTGCTGCATTAGGCTCTGCAATCATCATGGCCATGTCCAAAAACTGCCAGAGAGAAAACAAACCCACTCTCTGTTTCCATAATAATCCATAAAAGAGTGGACACAAAACACCACAGAACACTGTTATAGGCGATGGAAAAGAGATAGTTTTAATTGAATTGCCCATATTAGCATTTTAACTGCATTGTAAGTCTTACACTTTGTTGCTGTCCATGCTGCAGTGGCGATTATAACGGAGCATGGCTCAGAATCTGGCAAAAAACAAACTGCACTGTGCTTTTGAAAATGGCACTTTTGATATCCTGCATGTCTGAGATAAATGTAAAACAATATAAAATGACGCCAGGAAAGACGGGTTGCTGCAGTTCCTGAATTTACTCGACTGTTTTATTGCCAGTGTGTTCACATTGGCACGCCTGGTCAAAAACAAATCCCCCCCAAAGAAGAAGAACTAGGGTGTGATTTGAAAGTTGCCCTACATTTGGCTCACTTGCTTTCAAATGCTGCCTGTCAAGCCGCACTGTGTGCTGCGGCACCTCTCAGTCCACCTGCCTGCCTGGTGGCCATTTGCTTGGTCAGGTGAGTTATTGCCAAGACTGCTGTTTAAACACCCCCTCTCAACTACACACACACACACACACACACACACACACACACACACACACACACACACACACACACACACACACACACACCCTAAGTTGTCCATTAGTGTGACTGTCAGCCAAGCGTGCAATCAATATACTCCCCCTCTGACAGCATACACATATGTGATGGAAGGCAAAAAAGGAGAAGAGGAGGATGGGAAGGGTAGAGAGGGGATGTTGGAAGGTGAGTAGGGAGAAACAGGGCAGAAAGGGTGGGTAGGGGGAGTAGCATTAGCGGTGGGGCGTGTGTGGGGCTCAGGGACAGCGGTTGAGGGAACAGGGGAAAAAGAGAGATGACAAGAAAAATGTCCTGAGCCCGGAGACACACAACACAGAGCAGCAATACATAACAAAACACAGAGATAGAGAGAGTGTGGGAGTAGGAGATGGAGGACAGAGATGAGGAGTGGCAGAGCAGAGGAGAGATGGAAAACAGAGGGAAAAAAAGACAAAATGAGTGTGTGTATGAGAGAGAGAGAGAAAAATGTAGAGGGTTTGTGGGTGGATGAGGAGAATGCTATATATAATGGCAGAGGTTCAGGAATAGATCAGAGTGATTGTGTTTTGTGATTACCTAACACTGCAAACAGCAGCAGCCACCAGCTGACATCAAAGACCACACACACACACCCACAAATAACCTAAATACACACACACACACACACAGTCAGTGACACACACATACACGCGGAAAAAGTAACACTGGCACGCACGAGCCTGCAAACCTCATCTTCATGCTAAACTGAACTAACTCTCCACTAAAGGGCTTCTGTCGTCTGGTCTGGATTGATAACACTACGCGCTCACAAACACAAACACTCAGGCACAAACACATTCCCACCGTGCTACGAGCACATCTCATATACATAAAAAGATTCATAATCGCATATAAACACACAGACATGGCTGCATTGTAAACACCCCATCCAAGTAGCCATGCTACTCTCCTGCCACACATGCAGAAATAAGAAAGGAAAAAAAAAAGGCTAGGAGGAATACTTGTGGGATATTTTCACTAAGTGTGCTAATTTTGTTTAGTTGACAACAATCAGCCACAACATTAGAACCACTGAAAGGTGGAGTTAACAGTGTCACTCTTCTTGAGACAATCCACTATTCCTTTAGGAAGCTTCAGGTCTTTGAATTTATGCAGACGTTACTCAGACTCATAGGACTACACCTTATTGCACAACGTGCGCATGTCAGTGACTGTGGCGCTCCCCAATGGCAGCAGCCTCAAAGAGTCAGAGATATCGGTCCCATTTCGAAAATCCCAAGATCAGAATTCATCTGAGCATCAAAATCCACTAACATAGTGGCAGCCCATCTACAGTTAAGGGTAGAGGTAGCCTACCCTCAAACCAGTGTCCTTAGAGTACTCACATGTAAGAGCTGGTTATTTCAGTCACTTGTTCTCTCCATTTGCCCAGCCCCTTGTTATTTTTTTTTGTTCGCTTCGACCTGGTTATTTTTAATTTTGCAGACACACCAAACATTACGCACCTCATGAAGTCAATTATGTTTTTTTCCTTCATTTGGTTAATAAATTAGAAAGATGTGGTTAAAGCTGTGTCTCTTTCATTATTTACCATGAGTCATAACAGTTTTCATTAACATTCACTTGTTTTTAAGGATTTGTATAAAATGCAGAAATGAAAACGTTTTCCTCTGGCAAACCTCTTTCAATTTTTGCAGGGACTATTTTGACTCTTACTACTATACCTTGTTGAAGACCATGAAAGTGTCAGTGACTATGGCACTCCCCAATGACAGCAGCCTCAAAGAGCCCAATATGTCAGCCATCTTCCAAACTTTCAAGATCAGAATTCAACTGGATGCACGAGAACAAGCCTGAGTCAAAGGACCCAAAGGACAGATGCTCTCTCCAAAGGTAATTAACCTCCAAAAATCCACCAACACACTGGCAAACCATCCAGGGTGAAAGGCAGCAGTAGTCTACCCTTAACCCAATCTCCTTGGAGCACTTAAGAGGTGGATGTTTCACCTCGCTCTATCCATTCGCCCGGCGCCTTGTTATTTTTCTGGGTAGCTTCAGCCTGATTAACACAACACACCTAGCATTCAAACACCGTAAATAACACACCTCATGAAGTCAGCGATGCTGACTTATTTAAATAAATTAAAAAGTTTTCTTCCCTATTATTTACTGTGGCTCATGAGCCAGGCATTAATAGATTTGAATAATATTCATCTGTTTTTAAAGAATTTATTTGTATAAAAAAAACTGAAACGCAGAGCAAATCAGATCAAATCAGTTCAAAGTAGAGTTATGATTGTGTTAAGGCATTTGTGTATGTTTGTGTAGGTGTTTGCCTCCTCTAAGGGGTATGTATACAAGGAATGCAAACATGCTTGAGTGCAGTCCTCCAAGGATCCAGCAGCACGTAACTCCATGTGGATGATGCTATGCATAGGGCGAATACTGACTGATCGAAAAGTGTGTTGGAACAGGAAAGGGAGCAACAGCGGAGTTTAACACAAGCAGCAGAAGCACGAAAAGATACCAAAGATCAAGATTAGCCCGCAGACTGCTTGTCTGTGTCACTGCCCCCTGGTGACATTAAATTGCTACAACACGTAGGCGACGGTCTACAAAGTTGACCTTAAGCTGTGTGTAGGACCTCTGTATAATCAGGTTTCACCCATCAATCAGGTGGAGCATTTAGTGAAGAAGAAGTGAAAACGTTACAAAAAAAAGAGAAACGAGCACACGTATTCAAACTGGTAAATACGCTAAACTGAAAATTAGGAATAAAGTGATATTGCAAAGTTGAAATTGGGTTTTACAATTATGAGAACAGAAGAAAGGTAAAACCCAATCATACTAAAATGTCACTGGCATACTCCTGAAAACAAATTGAGGGAAACACTACACTCTAGAGCCAGGCAATGTGCACATGAGTGAATATGTGTCTGGATCTCCATCAGCTTCAGGAAAACCTGCTCCCAGTTGGCCCACTCCTCTGCTAGCTACTACTCCTTTGACTCCTGTGACTGGGGAAATTAAACCGTTTTGCCTATGTATGTGTGTGGTTGGGTGATTGCTTACACGTACAGGACACTAAATTGTAGGTTCGTGTTTATGGCGTGTGTGTACAGTATGTGTTTGCAAAAAATTCTGCACAGCAAAGCCTAATGTGTTTCCTTCCCGTCTGAGGCACTAAAAGGAAAAGCTGACAGCTCAAAGGGAATACCACAGCCAGGGCACATGATGAGCCTTTATCCTCTCTACTTACAGGAAAATTACTAACAAAAGCAAAATATCTCTTTGTGTCTCCTTACCAAGCTGTGAGGTCCAAGAATATCCTGAGTGGAGAGACCGGTATGGAGGTGCTCCAGTTTCATGCCTGTATAGAGCAGGAGGTGAGCTGCACACAGCCAAGGTGATCCCTGCCAGCCATTTTGCCCTGCATTTAGTATTCATTTTCCAGGCGATCAAACCCGCTGCCAGGAGGTGGATTGTGTGTGTGTGTGTGTGTGTGTGTGTGTGTGTGTGTGTGTGTGTGTGTGTGTGTGTGTGTGTGTGTGTGTGTGTGTGTGTGTATGTGTGTGTGTGTGTAACATGCCCACACAAATCGAGAGTGTGTGAAAGTGCGCATGCATTAACAAACACATAGATGTGGGTGTGTGCAGATGTAGGCTTAACACCCTCAAAAACTCATCCATCACCAAACTGTCCGTGCTTACGTGTGAGAATGTGTGCACGTTAATGAATCTGCAAACACGTGTGCCTCACGCAGCGGGGCTGATTAGGAACACAGGGAAAGAGCCAGAACAGGCCAGGGGCCAGCAGACCCGGCTCTCTGTGCACAGCCGGTGGAGTAAACCTGGATGCCACTGCTTCCTGCTGGGAAAGGATAAGAGAGAAAGGGGGGAACACAGGAAGCAATGAAAAGGGAAAGAACAAAGGAAGCAGTAAATAGGGGTGAAGCGGGGAGAAGGTGGATGAGCGGAAGAAGCTGGTTTGGGGAGAAAAAGACAAACCAGAGCAGTAACAGGATGAGTCGGCGAGAGGAGGAGGGGGAAAGGAGTGATAAGAGGGAGAAGAAAGAGAAAGAGGGACGAGGCTCTGGTGGTGGAAAATAAGACGGAGAGGAAAAGAGAAGAAAATGGGATCGACAACGATAAGGAAGGAACTGAGCAGCAGTGCCCTGGCACAATGCAGTGGAGGCAGGCAAGATGGCTGCAGGGGACAAGAACAACCGGCCAAATATGGTCATCAGGACCCTGCTCTGTCCTACTTTCGCTAATGGGCTAAACCAGTGCCTGGATAATGCAGGAAGAACCATATATGGTCAGTGTACAGCGGCATTGGCTCCCGTCTCTTTGATGTGTTGTGCTGAAATGATTGATGCAGGACTCAGGCCTAATATACAAACAAGGCCTAGAGCATGCTAACAAAAAACATAACTACACATACTCACAATGTTCCTAATTCTGCCTTTTTTTTTCAGGGTGAGCTAGTTGGCATGCTAACCCCATGTAGAAAAGCGACGAGGGATGCCTCTGGGCTGCGTGAGGGTGACTGAACAGGTTGTGATCACATTGTACCTGCCCATCTGTGTTTGTATGTGAGTCCCTTCTCCGACCGCATAAGCGTGCCCGTTTGCTTGTACGCATCTGTGTCGCCCCACCCCGGGCTCAACCACACTCTGTGAACTCTCATCAATCTGTGAAGGCTTCCCTCGGGTTTTAATTTCAGGCTGCCGTGTAAAAGACCCGAGATGCGGACCATGAGCACACCATGTGGCCAGGTCAACAACCTTCAGCTGGAACATCTGTATACATGGCCGACAATCAGGAATGTACAAATACAGATTGACCAGGGCAAAGCTGCTAGTGGCCCTCCTTCTGTTATTGTTTGTGTCCTTTCTAGCTCGTATCCAGCGTTAGAAGCAAAGGCAGTGCTCTCAGTTAAAAGCAGCACCATATCTATGTTGTAAACACCGTTTTTCCTTTTGAATTATTCCAACATGTAATTGGGTTCTTTTGTCCATACTGTTTTTTGTTTTTTTTTTCTTGGCAATGTTGCCCATCCCAGAATGAAGGGGAAAACTGACAAGCAATGATCACAAAGGCGCTGCTATGGCCAGGATACAGCATGCCAACAGTAAAGCACTGCTACTGATTCATCTCATCTATTTCAGTTGCCCTACGCAGGTCTTGTTGCTATGTGAGTTGCTATGATTGACCAGCAGGTCTCACAAACCGTACGCACGGCAAATTCCATTCCTGCCTCAATTAAGCTATTATATGAGGAGCAGCGTCTAAAAGAAAAAGTCAGCGCTCTCTTTCAGTATCAGAAGAAAAAAAAATATCAAAATCTTGTACTTTTTGAAACAATTTGAACTCCTACACTGTACTGTAAAGCCTTTTTATGTGGCAGTGCATGCCTTCAAGATGGGGGCTGCAAGGTGAGATAGCTATAAATGTGACAAAGCTTTACACAGCTTCATACATGGACACATAATGGGAGGTGTCACTCTCGCTATCACTGATGCGAGTAAGTCTTAAATGATCCTATCACAGGAGCCTGCAGGCTTAAATAACAACAGCTGACACACTATAGGCACAGGGGAAGCCAGGATGGCAGCATATGGATGCACCGAATCGGGGCTTCGTTATTACAATTCAGAGGAGTGAACATACATTTCATGTGGAAACTGGCACGTACGCCCACAGTGTGTCTGTAAACGTACTGTAAACACTCGCTCACAAAAGAGATACAGTACGTTTGCGACTGCCTACACATAACTGTACCCATTAACATCAAACTAAAGATGCAGCAACAGAACATTTTCAAATCCTTTCTCTCTGCCCAGAAAATATTTCCAACAAGACAAACAACTTTGGGAAATGTCTGAATGTCACTTGTGTTCTTCTCTATCAAGCCCCATCGTCTGGTGTGCATTTGAAACAGTGGCTGAGGTCCTGTTCCTGACAGCGCACTCACAGTGAGGACTGTTGGCTTCGCGGTATTGGTTAACAATCAGGCAAAATAGTGCTTAACAACTCCACTGTGGCTGCTAAGCCCAGCGTTAAAGTATAGATAGGAATTGAGCCTGGCTCTCCCAATCAATGAGAGCTGCACACTAAAGGAACCCCAGAGAAAACTTATTAAAGTATAGACAGGAAGCCAACATTTCTCCCAAGGTACTCTGACTTCCTCCCACAGCCTAAAGACACGCATGTTTGGTTACTCTGTGATTCTAAACTGGCCATGTGTGTGGATGTGAGAGCGTGTTGTTGTCTGTTTCTCTGTGTTAACCCTCTGACAGCCTGTCCAGAGTTTACCCCGCCTCTCGCTCCATATCTGCTGGGATAGGCGGTGTATCCGGGTAATTGTTTAAGAATTAAAAAAACATGAAGGGGGGGGTTAGCCAAATAAAAATCACGACAGGTCGGGCGAAACAAGGTAACACAGCAGAAACAAGAAAAAGTGTCCATATTAATCAGGGCTCGAGTCTGCTATGATATAAGATGTGTCAAGAGCAACTAAATGTTTTCATCGGTCGGACAGGTTCGTTTATTAAACAGAATATTAAACAGGTCGGCCTTAATGTACTTACAATTGTTTTCTCTTCTCCACCACCTGTGATTGTCTGCTCTGTGAGTTGGTGTGGTTGAGTCCTTCATTCCTCTCTGCTCTGCTTCACCAACCCCTGGGCTTTGACTCACAGGTGTTTCTATAGTTTGTGATTGGCCTCTAAGATTGACTCACTTTACTTAGGTTTCTATTTTAGCGTCATACTTCATGTACAAGTGGAGTACTGCATGCATCACTGGCATTTGTTCATGTCGGTTTAGCTGTACTTTTTTGCTTTTTCCTGCTGTACATACAGTACAATCTCAGCACCTTTAACATGTCATGTGTTGTTCCGATACCGTGCTAACAAAGACTGGATGGAGCCATAGTGACATTGGTTTGTGAAGTCAGGTTTTGAAGCCTGAAGCATTTGAAGCATTTTAGCAATTGTCATCTTGATGTTTTAAAACTAGAGATGTTTTTGTTGTTCATCGTTTCTTTATACGCTCCTTTTTTCTGTCTTTTCCTTTTCCACAACCAGCTGTCCCTTTCTGAGCCTGGTTCTGACAGATGCCAGAAGTCTCTTCCTATTAAAAGGGATTTCTTCCTCCCTACTATCACCAAGTGTTTGGACTGCGTGATTGCTGGGGTTCTCTCTCTAATATTTAATGGTGTTTACAATATGACGTGGGTTTGGATGACTGATTGAATTGACCAAGAAACCAAGAGGCATGCTCACACGCTAGTGACTTGTCACAAGGTCGACATTGCCTAAAGTATATCCTGGTTTAGCATTTAGCTTATTTTACAAGGGAACGAAGTTACAAAATGAACAGATGGTACGACTGAGACCATAAACTCAGCAGGGAAGCATCTACTGAGGTTGTAGATCAAAGGAGAAGTCTTGTTTGGTCTTTTTGGTCTTGGTTTTGCTAAAGATGACAAAAGCACTTCATCACCGGCTTCAGTTTTCACACATGGGGGCTAAATCCATTTATATATATAGAGTCTATAGTCTGAGGGGTGTGAAATCAGTTCTGAGCAGGGTCATAAGGTTGTTTCATTTGTAAGCAATATGACAACAACCCCCAAGTAAATATGAACACACTGTTGACAAGTAATAAACCAACAACTAGTGCCCGCTGCTAGCTTTGCACCCGTTGTCCATGCACATTCGCAGCTCTTTTATACAATCCTCCTGTGGTAGAGAAGCCGGAGTGGGCAGCTTATTAGAGAATGTTTTTCCTTTATCATTTGTTATCGTCAAACAGAGATCAGCTCCAAGAGATCACAGTGTTACCACAGCATCCTCTTCATGACAACACAATGCAGAATAACAATGCAGTCCCAAAAAGCAGGGTGAAAATTTCTGGGTGCAGATAAAGGAAAATTTTTTAGGTGCACTAGCACAACTCAAATAAAATTTTAGTCTGCAGCCCTCTTAAGTGGGTGTACGTCACCTTGAGTTGAATTTAAGAGCCATGGTAAAGAGTGTGTCTCAGGATGGATGCAACTGGACAGAGCGAAAATGGGATGGAAGACGGCCCGCTGTTCCTGTCAGGTGAGCTGACATACACTCACAGTTTTTGACAGTGTTTTGTTATGAGTTTGCATAACATGGACACTCACTAACAGCCAGTGGGAGAAGCGACAGAGCAGGAAGCATGTGTATGCACGTGGGAGCATGCACATGTCCTCTATTTGTCTGTGCTTCCAGAATATGCCTAATAAAGAGAACATTTGATATGCAGCTGCATGCATATTGTATATATGTGAATTTGTGAAGGTGTGTCCATCTTTGTCAGTGTTCCAAATCCAGCCAGCAGTGTGTTGATGGCTGAGCTGCATGGATGACACCTCCTGTTGACAGTGGGCTTGGAGCGAGGATGCTAGTCATAACATAACAGCAGGAAGGTGGGAGGACATCACCTCCAAGCACACACACACATACACAGTAACAAACTATGACACAGTGTTAAAGTCATATCAAGGTCCTTATTTAGATTGGCTATCATCTCTGACCTCTCTCTCCATCCTCATTAGTTGAACTAGACAGCCTCTGCAGGCCTGAAGCTGCCA
Source organism: Pelvicachromis taeniatus (assembly GCA_015108175.1). Taxonomy (NCBI): domain Eukaryota; kingdom Metazoa; phylum Chordata; class Actinopteri; order Cichliformes; family Cichlidae; genus Pelvicachromis; species Pelvicachromis taeniatus. The sequence goes on along the minus strand of VURO01050194.1, from coordinate 58,516 downwards.
CAGGCCCACACACAAGATGTCACATTGCTTCATCAGTGGTACAGTAACTAATGCACACAGCCTGCAGGTTCCATCATGCTCATGGATGTCTTGTTGTGCCATAATTGACTGTTTCATTGGCATTCATCTAGTTCCTTTGATGGCCCTTTTGCTAATCTGAAACTAGCTGCAAATAACTAATCAACATCTAATCGCAGAGAATCAGTTTATCAGTGCTCGCTGAGGAGCTGGATTGTGCAAGAAGTCTTGGGTTGGGTTTCAAACAGATAACAGAAGGAGGAACACAACACCAGGACTGACTTCTGTTGTCACTGGAGGAAAAGATAGAGGTGCAGTGTGACTGGAGAGGACGGCATCGCATTATGAAGTCAGGCACTACTCCAGCGCTGACGCGAGAGGCAGAACTGGGTTCAAATCAGGCCCAGTGTCATCTTTTTCTCTCGTCATTCTAGCTTTAATGTAATACTACCCTCTCCTAAAAAATAAAATAAAATGCCAAAGAGAAGTCTAACACCCACTCTTTTTAAATGTCAGCGTGTCAAGATGTCAAGTGCCCCTCAAGTACGACCTTCAAAATCAAACAGAAGGTTGAAACGAGCATTATCTGCGGACGTCACGCGCCCTTATCTCAGGACCCAATCCGAGCCTTTAATTATTAATGCTAGCACAGATGACAGAAAAAAATGGCAAATTTCAGAAACTTCTAACTTGGCTGGTCTTCATCTGGAGGGCAAAACCTTTCATTAGCTTTTTCTTTCTTTGAGTCTTTGTTCCTAATTCCTTTTCTTTTTTCTGTTTTTCTTCTTCTCCACCCCCTTTTCTTGCATGTTTCAAGTAAATTCGGTTCAGTTCAAAGGGTCTATACTAGCGTGACCGTCCCTGTGGCGCAGTGCCAGCTCACTGCGAGGGAACGGTATGATGGAACATCAGCAAACCACAGGAATCTCAGCACTGCTACATAAACACACTCATCAGGTGTAGAGCAAAGAACGCAGAGAGAAATCGGATGTGCATGTCATGTTTATGTGTGCATTCTGAGGTTTATGCATTCAATCTTTTATCATATGTCATAATCCAAGCTAGCATATATTTAGCAGATGCAATAATTAAGCGTGTACAAAAGGGTAAATGAGAGAACACTCTCACCCACGCAAGTCTAGCCTGCTTTGACTGACAAATGCATTGTGTGCTCCATACATTAGTCATGTCTGCAAGGACGACACTTTCACTGCAAGCCAAGCAGGTACTGCTAACGCAAGAGAAAAAAAGGTATTGATTGGCTGAACGCATTAATTCACTGTAGAAAACTAGGGGGGGGATTAGCATCTTTAACATCATAAAAAGGTGTAAGATGGCAGTTTAAACCCTGTAGTCGGATTAATGCTGCTTGTCATCAGACACCAAAAGCAGAAATCACACATTTGAATAGAGTTTAGTAGCTTAAGAGTGCTGCTGTAATATTTCATTAACTTAATAACTTGTAAGCACAATTAATGCATAATTATACTTACTTAAATTTGAAACTAAACTTGGGAAGAGTCGGCTCCTAAATAGAAGATAAAGGTGTGCTGAGTCTGGCATCAGCATCCGCGGTGGTGGCACGGGTGTGAACACAGCCAAGATGCACTGTGATCTAATTACTAATTACATTTGAAGGTGGACTGGGGTGCCTACTCAACTGAGGTGGATCCAGGTGGTGAAAAACAATAGCGCATTTGGTGTTCAGCACCTGGTCAGCTACCTGCAGCTATTACTCTTTTTATTTTTTTAAAGCCTGCTGACTTCTTGCAAAGCCCGAGTCTAACTCTCCAAAGATTTCCCAGAGCTAATGTGTGAAAACAGCTAAATTTAGAGGTGTCCGCTTATAATCAGATCACACAAGAAGCATGTTAATAAGAGCCTGGGTGTCCTGATGTTTGGGTTTTAGCTTCAGTAAATAAGTCAACCTTCCCAGTGACATTTTCTTTAATCTATCTTCCTGAATAAATAAACCATGGTCTTTGTGTTTTCTGTGCATACGCTCAGATAAATGGGAATCTGTTACAGCACTATTAGGATTTGAACTTTTCATGATAAAGTCTTATGATTTACTTGTCACAAACAGAAAACCACACAATACTTTTTCGCCTTTATAAATCCATCATCATAGCGTGTTTCTTCATCACATTTCCATATCTTCATCTTTGCCTCGTTTTATGCCTTCTGGATCATCTACGATGCCATTGTTTCAATCGTGCATTGACAAGCCCATTAGCAAACCAGCCGCAATCTGTCAAGCTGCTAACCTTTAAAGGAACAGTGTGATGTTGGGATCTGTATCCACATTATGTTGCCCAGGAACCAGTATGCAGTGGCCATTTCTGCACTGGCCTCACAGTCAGTTGCAGCTTGATGTAAGGCCGTTTGATCTCAACATGTATTTTGATTCTTTTTTTCATTTTTTTCTTCTTTTTGCTTTCCACTGTGACGCTATGTTGGAAAATATGGCATCTTTTGTGAAGCTTCAGTATGTAATGAGCACATACCATCCTCATAATGACCTAATGAGCACAGCCAAGGGTGAGTGCAGCCACACACTCTCTCACATTCACACACTGCTGTCAAACAAGCCATGAAACACGCGTGCATGCAGACACCCAGGTGGTCCCATAACCTCGATGTGTCTCAAGCCAACTTACCTATTAGAAAACCAATCATGTTGTGCACCTGGGCCTCTCACTGATAAAAAATTGGAGTAATGCTGAAAATCTGACTTGTTTTCCTACAATATGCTTATTTCATGTCCTACTAGTGTTCCACATTGCGCAGAAGGATCATGAAAGCAGCTGGATATACTGAGAAATTGCACTGCATTTGGCTGATTGTTTAAATATTGGAATAAATGGTTTGTGTCATGCAGGTGCAATTTTGCCTGTTTGTGTGTGTGAGGAAAGAATAAGACCTAACAGGGAAATGGGGAATGCACCGTTTATGTGCTTACAGAGTATAAATACTGATTCAGGATGACTTTAAAGTCATAACCGATAACAGACGAAAGGAGAAGGTCAAAGTGGTCAAAGTGGTCTCTGTTAATACATTTTTATAGCAAAAGAGAGGCGAGGTGACGTGTTGGTATATGACTGATTTAAACTTGTATTATGAGAAATAAAGGGGTCAATGCAATAATATACAGAGAGTACAGTCTAAAATAACAGTGCTACACCAGCTGCAGATGAACAAACACGTTGGCTTTAACACACACTTTGTCTAAAGAACATTATTTAAAGGGGCTACAGCTCTGTCTCAGGACCTCCTTCCCCTTTTGTGTGCATACACGCTGACAACAACTACACATAACACTTACTAAGACCTCAGTCACACAGGCCTAGAGACAGATCATTTTGTCATCGTAGCATGCAAACGTTGTCTGCAAACACACAGCTTGTTCGCCTTGAAAGGAAACGTTGCGCTTTACTTGCAACCAATTTGATTCAAAAGGTTCAGTTTTTACTTTCAAAGCGAATGCTCTTCTTTTTTCTGGTTTACATCACATTTTCCAGTTTCAGTACCGCTCAGCAAGCAGTTGGCGAGTGGTTGCAGACAAGTCGGTATCTTCCATGGAAACTATGGCAACCTGTGAGTGACAAAAGCAAACACAGGGAGGTTTTTATAGTAGCAATGTATAGCTCTTTATGACAAATATCACCTAGAGACTGCCAGCAACCCCTTGGAGCCTCTTGGCAACTTGTCAGGGAATATTTTTCCCTAGCAACAGGTGGTTGCCAGGATGTCGGCGACTTGTCTCGAGGCCTGTGTGACTGGGTTCACATGCAGACAAAGAATGAAAAATAGGAGTTTGACTGAAAGTAGGTTGCAAAGCAGCTTTTCAAAGGCAGCAGCATGGTTCTTATTCACAAACTCAAAGACAGGTGTCAGCTGAGTCATTAATATTTTATAACAGTAGTTAGGCAGACGATTTAGCTATGCAGAGATGTGCAAATTTGATGCGTCACAATAGTCATCCATCCAGTAATTTTCCAAGCTGCTCTCAGAAGGGTCAAGGAGGGACTCAAGCCCATCCTCACTGGGCCAGAAGGAAATCAGACAGGTTCCCGGTCCATCAGACAGAGCGAGACAGACAACCACCCACACCTACAGTCAATTAACCTCACATCTGTGTCACTGTGACACGCACAAGCAGGAAGAACATGCAAACTCACCACAGAAAGTCAACCAGCCAGTCGGTGGCTTTAAACCACCAGGTTTACACTAAACGCCCCGACCCCAAAGAGGGAGCCACTGAACAGAAAAGAATTTGTATAAAAATCTAACACCTCTTTCGGAGCATTATAATTCCACATTAAATAAAGAAAACAAACTTTTATATTAGAAATTCTAATAAGCATTCAAATGTGGGCAGAATAAAAACTGCAATAATTTGTTTCAATTTGGAAATTCAGTGAATGGGTGCGATGGGGGTACGCTTTGTACTTCAGCAGAAATCGTTCCAAAAATTCAGCGTTAGAAAAAAAAAAGCTGTTACAGCAGCATTAGCACGTCACTCAAGCGAGCCAGTCACACAATGCATGAGTTCAAGCAAATTACATAGCAGCTCCACACATACAAACGTATTCTCATTAAAATAGTTTGTGCAGCTGAAATATAAAAAAAATCTATTTGTACTGATATATGATATGATGCAATATGTGAGCAACTCCGCCTTTTCTTTTGTGAACTGCATTGTGGGAATAGTGATTCATCAAGAGCACAAATATCAAGTGTAAAGTCTGCATTTGGATTATTTTGAGTATTCTTCATTCTCCAAGTCTTTGAAACGATGCGTTATATGGAAATTCGACACAGCTTCGTGCACATAAATCCTTCTTGAAGTCCCTAAATACTAAAGTCCGTCAGCATCCAAATACGTGACATGTAATTAATATTTCCCATGTCCTCAGTGACACCGTGATAGCTGACTGCAGCCCTGTAATTATCCCGGGCTGTAAATATTGTACAGTTTCATATTGAGCCACAAATCACTGTGAGTTAACGCATCCGCTACTAAATACCGCCGATAGGAGCTGACACACTGACGCCTCCGTCTGCAGCCAGCCCCCTTTCCTCACCTTTCACCTGTCTCTCAACATGCCATCATCACCCCACCCACACACATAAAGCGCCACAAACCACCTAATGCCCCATCCACCATAATCATTTTCACACCAAACAGCTACAGAGAGAGAGAGGGAGACAGTGGAAGAGTGATTAGCTTGACATCGCAAATAAATAAATAAATAAATAAATAAATAAATAAATAAATAAATAAATAAATAAGAGCGTGATGGAAGAGGGGGCGGGAGAGCGTAAGAGAAAAATGAAGAACAGGTAAGAGGCAGGGAATGAGAACAAAGCTAATAAGACGGTGAGATATAGACAGTCGCAAAACAGAAGCATAGAAATGAGAGCGAGAGAAAAACAGAGATGGGCAGTCTGTGCTAAAATAGAGATGGGACGCAGAGGCAGACAATGGAAATCAACAGCGCTTCAATTTTATTTAAAAGAGAGGGGCGCAAGACGGAGAGGCATTCCTTCACGGCCACGGAGAAATGAGCGATAGATAGCACATGCCTAGAGGTTATCACTATATTTATACTCTTCTATGCCATTATTTATTTATTTCTCTTCCCCTCTCCCCCCCCGCTCCCTTGCTCCCTTTGACAGGCCTGATTTTTTAATAACACGCAGATCTTTGTTCTTCGTGATTAAGAGATGGAGATTGGGATGATAGTGCCGCAGGGGCCACGGAGGCCCACACTCCTACTAGACAGAGGACAAATCCCCCTCCAATTCTTCCTTCAAACAACCTCTTTGTCCTCTTCCTCATCCTTCCCCCTGCCCTGTGTGTCTTCATCCAAGCAACAACTATCCCCTCAGCCTTGCGTACTCTTCGTCCTTCTGCCTCCCCCTTACGCTGTAACTCCCCCTCTTCTTCTCATCAACCACTCTGTTTATTCATTCTGTGGGAATAAATCATGACCTGTAGCTCACTGTGGATATTAGTGCTGGGAAATACTGCTGAAATCAATGTCACGATTCCAGTAAGACTATTTCCTAGATATTGATAAAGGTTACGCTACGAATTGTGGTTTTATTTGTTATAATGAATAATACAATTCTCTGCACACAAACAAAACTTTTATAATAAAACCCTTCTCAGGGATAGGTGGAAGATATTTTGGGTTATATTTAGTATTTATTTAAGTTAGAGCCTCATTCATGGTTAAAGGACGTTTACTGACCACAACAAGGGACAAATTAACACTTAGTCCGGTTAGTAAAACAAGCCTGTTTCTTTATTCTAGCCTAATCGCTGTTTAGAAACAGAAACAAAAGAAACACATGCTTGGTTTTATCATGTATTGTTTAAATCTCCACTTTAAGAAGAAAACAGACTTTGAGGATGAAGACTAACCCGTGAGTTTGGCAAGCATAATGCTATCTTGGGTATTATGGTTGGCTGAGGTTGCTGGAGTGCACACTTTCCAAAATCAAATTTAAAAAAAAAGAAAAAAAATGAAAGAAAAGCAGGACCACACTCCTGCTGCTAATGTTACCTTAAACCTCAAAACAGTCACATAGTATTGTGGCACTTTACATAATAGATATAATGTAACACAGTCCTTGGCCTTGGAAATAATACTGTTTTAGCATCAGTGCTCTGGGAAGGTAGTCCATTGTGCAAAACAACCCTGTTTTCAGTGAGTGTACAATGCTCATGCTCATACTGACATACTTTGCAAAGACACATAGTATAAGGCACCAGATCATTGCTCAGGAGAAGATGTCACTTTTGTCAAGAAAGAAAGTAGAAAAAAAAGGTGGATAAATGATTTAGGAATGAAAGGCTTCCTTCTCCCCACACATTATCTTCCTCCTCGTTCTGCTCTACTCCTCTAACTCATCCTGCTGGTAACAACCCAATCCTCCAGCCTCTCTGGCATATTAACATGACAGCCGTCAGCACCTCTGTGCAGCATGGCCTTTGCACTGTGAGTCTGTAAGGATGAGTAGACGGGTGTGTATCTGTCAAGATGTGTCACGGCATGTGTGGTTCAGTCAAGTGTGCGGAAGATGCGAGTGCAAGCATAGAGTATAAGCATCAATACGCGAAGTTGTGTGCGAGGTGTCTTTTCTCTGTGCCGATTGTTAATTTGTTCTTCACTGAACTTTTTTTTTTTTTTTTTACTTGCACACGTTCAGAGTTCAGTGACAGCTCAGGATATTTTTAAGATTAAAATCTTAAGCTACAGCTATTTATCACCATGCGATGTTCAGTCTCATAGAAACAGCTAAAAATAAACTCATGTAATAAGTACATTTTTCTGTTTTTGGATGGGAGCAGTCAAAAATAATTGGAACATTATTTCTGACAGTTTACAACTTCATATAATGTTCATATCATGTAATATTTCACAAAAATCAAAATCCAGCGCCTTCACTAGCTTTAGTGCTATTCACACGGGGCTAGTATTACCTAAGCAGCTGAGATCATTTCTAACAGCAAAGATCATCTGTGAGTTTAATCCCATGTAAATCTGCAGTGTACATTATATGTAAGTAGGAATTAGCCTTTAATACTTCTCAATATCTCAAACCTCTTTTTATTTTAATCTCATGCAAATCAGCCTCTCAGTGATTTGGCCTGTTGTTTTCTTGTTGTTGTTTTTTTCTCTACTCCTTTCTTCTGTTCCACTCCTGCTCAGGAAATATGAAGACTATATTTGCAATTACAAATGAAATTTTGGACAGCAGTGGCTCATGTTGCTAGACAGCATGGAGACCCATTTACACAAAGAGCTAGATCAAATGCGTCAAAGGATAATGAGGTACATGCTTTAAGGAACAGTTTGCTGTCTTTCAACAGGCTCAACAGTTTTTATGTGAGTCTATTAACAGTAGGTGGGAAAAGGGTCCAGAACTAGTGATCACACACTTTCTAATCTATTTTTATCGTCACATCTGAGGATAATGTCAGTAAACATAGGCTTTATTTATCCCAGCAAATGTGGTTCCCTGATGTAGTCCTGTGCGGATACAATTTGAGACATGGATATTTTAAAACACGCATTTGATGGCCACTTTATTATGTACACCTGTTCAACTGGTCATTACTGCAAATATCTCTGACCAGTCAATCACATGGCAATAACTCATGGTCAAGATGAGCTGCCAAAGTTTAAATTGAGCTTCAGAATGGGGCAGAAAGGTGATTTAAGTGACTGAATGTGGTATTGTTGTTGATGCCAGATGAGCTGGTCTACTGGTGTTTTCCCACACAGCCATCTGTAAGGTTTACAGAAAATACAGGGTGCCACTCCTGTCGGCTACAAAGAGGAAGCTGAAGCTACAACTCTCATGGGCTCACCAAAACTGGACAACAGAATATTGAATATAAAGTGCCTCAGTGTCTGGTGTAACATTCAGATGGTAGGGTCAGAATTTGGAGTAAACAACGCATGGAAAGCATGGATTCATCCTGCCTTGTATCAACAGTTCAGTCTGCTGCTGCTGGTGGTGGTGTTATGGTGTGATGGATATTTCTGTTGCACATTTTGGGGCCAGCTTTACCCTACCTGAGTACTGTTAGTGACCATGCCCGTCTCTTTATGACCACAGTGTACCCATCTTCTGATTCATAGTGCTCAAATAGCTTCCACAGTCATCAGATCTCAGTCCAATAGAGCACCTTAGGGATGTGTTGGGATTGGGAGATGTGCGTCATGAATGTGCATCCGTCAACTCTGCAGCAGCTACATGATGAAGGCAAAAAGGGGTTCAACCCAGTACTATCAACATGCTCCCAATAAAGGGGCCAGTGAGTGGATCTGTATGCTAGACACCATCATCAAAAAGCAGGGAAAACATTGAATTGATTTCATCCTGTAAGTTCTGATGCTGCCCATTTGATTTGACTGATTGTATTTCTTATTTGTCGAGACCTTCATTAATGGTCTCAGCCGTGCACTCTGACAAGCACCGCCACAGTAACCACAACCAGACAGGCCTCCGTCTGATGCCGGCTTTTATGGGCGCAATAAAACCTGAACAATGCAGCACTGCCTGCAGTTAGCCGCTATAACTAAATGTGTGTCTGCATGGATGTGCCCATTTTCTGTCAACTAGGATACAGTTTGTCTGTCTGCGATACCTACATCTGTGTATCACGGCACATTTAATGCACTGCTCCACTCACTGGTTGTAAATGTGTTTCTACCATCGTGCACCCTACTTCTGTCTATCTCTGTTTCTTTTTTGGGGCATTTTGTACTGTGTCACTGTGACGTGTTTTTCTCTTTGCTCCCTAAGCCTGTAATTCATGTGTGGCCATACACACACAAAGGATTGAGGATGTGCTGACACAAGGATATTCTTTCTTCTGCATGAGCCTTCTCCTCTAAGCTTCGGGTCAGGACAGAGAACACGCGATGCACGCACCAATAACATTCTTCAAGAATAGATGTCAATCGATAAATACGATTTAATCAATAAATGCGCACACATATGCGGTAACGTGCGTTTTTTTTTGTTTGTCATTACACCTCAGTTTCTCTGGAAGCCCCCCACCCCCACCCTCAGTGCTTGGTAATAACTGACTTTCCCTCCCTGGTTGCCTCCTGGAACAAAGGTGAAGGGCACAGGAAACATCAGGCGAAGGAGGGAAAGAGGCTCTAATGGTGATGTTTTTCAATTGGCTTGATTTATGGCTGGCTGTTACCATTTATTCATTTATTTATTTATTTATTGCCATTTACAACAAGCTGAAGGAACCAGACTGGACAGTCAAAGCTGGAGGAGGGGGGACGACGGCAGTGAGGAAAAGGTAAACACCAAACCCACGAGAAACGTGCAGCAGGAAGGCAGAAGGATGTAACCAGGCTCTCAGGATGAAGACAAGGAAGGCAGAGAAAGACAGGAGAGAATGAAGGAATACAAGAGTGAGTGGGAGAAAGATAAAGAGAGAGTAGAGGGGGCTTAATGAATGTAAAGGCTATAACAATGAGGTGAGGTAAATTGTCCATTAACTCAAGAGTTTCTCATGCGTGTGTGTTGCTTCACCATAACATTCCAATTTAGCAGGTTACACTCCGATGCTTCCTGGCCAGAGACATGCAAAGTGTCTTTAGGATACCAAGTTAGCCTGAAGAGAGACAGAGGAGAGTGATTGAGGAAGACAGATAAGGGGCAAAGGAGAGTAGTGACAAAAAAAGAGAAGAGGGGGAGAGTAAAAACAGAAGGAGCAACATGGTGGAAATGTAGTGGTGAAGGAGAGATAAAGGGGTTTGGGGCGAGGGGGGGGCAGGAAAGCCAGAGAGGAAATATTGAAAGCTGAGGAGGAGAGCAATGGGGGAGAGGCTAGATAATTCAGCTGGAGAGGAGGAAATTCACAGGGGGAGGGAGATAGCATCAGTTCTTCAGATACAGAGGGAGATTGCCACTACAGAGGGACAGGATCGAGATTTCAATACACACCCGAAAGGAACACAGAGCGCCGCATTATCACACAGCAAGAAACACAATTATTACCTTCGACAGCCCCTGAGAGAGTGGAACAAAAAAAAAAACAAAGAGTGAGCCGGGGCAGCTGTAATGCTTTATAAATGACACAACAATTTGGCGGCAGAAGGCTGAACTGGATGGGAGGTTAATTCGTTTTAATTGGTCTGTGCAATCACAGGATGCAGTGAGGAAGATAATGACGGGAAAGGACAAAAATGACTTCTTCCTCTCGTGTCACCTAACTGGCTAAATCGAGTCTGTCACATCAATGTCACTGAAGTGATTCCACAATGGATATCAAATGTCAGATATGAATTAATTTTTAATGACTTGAACGAGTGCCCAAGCAATAGCCGAAGCGCCTCTTCCAACGGAATATTTTCACACCACAACATCTGACGCTTGCGATTGCAGGCGTCTCAAAAGTATTTTCATACTATAAACCAAACGTGAAGGGACACCTGTCATTAGCACTTACAGTGAGTTAATTTGGGGTCTAACTAGCTCCCAGTGTTGTGCCAGGAACGTTCATATGCCTTACTGTAGCACCTCAGCCTTGGAATAAGGCTCACAGGTCTTTAGCTGCAGAGGCTCGAGCAGTTCTGACAGACGCCAAATCACGAAATGATCACAGTTCAAATGTCATTCATCAGTTTAGGCATGAATGCCAATGGATCTGTGTTTCTGTATTGTTTATATGTACATGCAGGCTTGGTGTAAATCTTTATGTGTGTTAGGATGTTGCCAGTTTGTGTAAAGGAAGACAGACAAACACACACTGCATAACACGGATTAGCTCACTATTATGGAGGAGCTGTCAGATGCTTATAAGACCAAAACACATTTCCCCTCCCGTCTCCCTTTAACCAATGTTGCTTAATCTCCACCCCGATCCGCCTCAGAAAGACTTAAGGGCTGTTACTGATTCCTCTAATGCTTTCAGATGAACTCTATGCTTTTGACATGTATTCAGCAGGCTAGAAGAAGAAAGAAAAAAAAAGCAGCTTAAAGAGCACAGCCTGAAACAGTGATGGAAAAGGCAGTGTATTTTACCCTCACTGATATGGGGGAGGGCCGGTTATGCACAGGGTTATTCATAACCAGCAGCCTGCCATACTGCAGGCTATCAAACTCTGGTGAGTGTATTAGCAGTTCACCAGGCAGGGTTTCTAATCACACCACTGCTGCACTGAGCTGCACGGGCTTATAAGGTGCTGGTTCATATTTTCAGCCTTGGGGAAGCACCGGGTTAATATTCCAAGTACCTATAGATGAGTAATGATTTGGAAGTGCTGGGAGAGTTATGTAATTTGCGCTAACGTTATCAGGAGTAATAGACATTATCATCAGTTTGTTTCCAGCTACTGAAAAAGTGAACAATATGCCTGCAAAAAGGCGTTACATTGAAAAAAAACTCTCAAAATTATTATAATTTTGTTATAAATGTGCAGGCAAAACAGTATCATCGAGTAGTTGACAATATAATTGGTGGGTAATCTTGAAATCCTGAGCAAAGAACAGATAATACAGTAGATTATCTACATCTTCTTTTTAATTAGCGTCTCCACTCTTTCTCGTCAGTGCATGCACGGTTAGAAGAACACGAGGGTTAAAGTGATAAATACTACCGCATGAACTTGCGGGACTTTTCGATGCAGTAAGCGATCGTGGCAACAGTTCTTTTTATCAACATGGCCTCTTGCTCTCTAATGAGCTTCACACCTTCAGCCTCGCTTTTGCTCGACAGCAAACATCGCTCATGATTATTCATGCTATGCCAATATGGGCCACTTCAAACGACTGTCCGGTTGGCACTTTCAAAAGAGTTGCTCTCTTCCTCTTCGCTCCCTCTTCCTGAGTTACAGTAGCTCTCCGTTGGCCCGGCCTGCCGCACCTGTCTCTGAGCCGTGCGCGCACGCTCACATCGAAAGCACCCACGCGCGCAAACACTTGCACCATGAGCAAACTCCCAGATTTTGGCTCGCGATCAGAGCAAAGCAAAACATGGCTGTTCTCGGCTCGCCTGTTTGTTTGATTCCAGTCTTTCTTTTTGTCGATTGTTCTCGCTCGACACACCTCCCCCCTTTTTCTTGCACTTCATTCTTACAGTAACCGCCTCCCCTGTCCATCCTCAATCGTCTCTCTGCCGTACCCGTGAGAAAGCAGTGGCCTGAGCTGGAGGAAGAGGTCAAAGGAGGCAGAGGAGAGGACAGGCACAGAGTGAAGAGACCCCCAACACTCCCACCCACGTCCCGCTCAAACCCCCGTTGTGACGGCTAATCGATGTGTTTGGGTTTCCTCCTTGGCTTTGTCCCAGATGGCTTGAAAGGTGAGCCCCAATAGAGCTTCTGCTTTAACTCCATGAGGGCATGGAGAAAACCAGCGGACCTAAGCCTGCCAGATTAGTTAGCCACCAGAGGACTTTACACCTTTTTGCTGAGCTATCGCTTCCTATCTCCTCTCCCCCACAACTCCTTCCCTCCACCTCCAACATCCCCTCACTGAATAAGCCTGGGAGCGCATGGTTATACACACACACTTTCCTATATTAACATACTTTTGAATTTGGGTTTCCTTTTAGAATAGATTATTGTACGCCAGTGTTTTGATATCAAAGCCACTGAGGAAGAGTAAATCAGGTTGCTATTGTAATGGCGTGGTCCTCCTTAAAAAGAGCCCCCCGCTTCCTCTGTTTTCAAGGCAATGCAAAAAGTGAGACGGATACATAGAGGCAGCAAAGATGATGGCCCACAGGTATGCATTTAGATGAATTTTATACACACACACAGACATATTACAATCATCCAAATGCTACATTGATCTCTGCGGCAGCATTGCCCGACAGGCCTGATTGCCAAATGAAAACAAAGGCTGCATGTACAGTCCTGACACACACCATCAGTCACACATAGCCTGCAGTCACAACGATTACCTGCTGTATGTAAATCCAATGAGCAATAAGGCAGGTTATCCCCCTTATGAGACACCGCTGTTATTATCGGAGACAGAATATCACTGGCAAGTGCCACTGGCCAACTGCTAGCAAACTGATTATGTCCTATCGAGACTGGGTGGCAAAATTGGAAAATGGTGATATCAGGAGGTGAGCTTACGCACTTCTACAGGCAGTACAAATGAAGGATGCGTGTCTTCTCCATATTTTTCAGAGGGCAAAGATCCGACAGTATCAGGATTCTTCAGCAGGAAAACAAAAAATAACAGAATTAGCTACCTGGTACACAGATATAGCGCTACAAAAACAATATACAGTATATACACGAGTTATTTTATTCTGTGTGTGTCTTTTGGCCTCCTCCCCCCACCCTCAACTGGTCGCAGCAGATTGCTGCCCCTCAATGAGATGGTTTTAAAAGACGTTTCTTCCTGTTAAAAGGAGTTTTTCTGTCCCACTGTCACCAAGTGCTTACTTGTAGGGGGGTGTCATGAGTTTTGGGGTTTTCTCTGTATCTGTATCTTACAATATAAAGTACACTAAGGTAACTGTGATTTGGTGCAATATAAATACATTTGAATTGAATAGAATATATAGTACTGCAAACTACTTAGCTTTATTTGTCAGTTCACATGCACTACTTGATTAAAGTTAATTGATTACAGTGCTTATTAAATTCAAACGTTTTTATGAATAACCTGGGTGTTATGGCAGTGTAACAATGTTTTAAACGTTTTATGACTTTAGGCAAGCATGAGTACTGTAACTATAACTTAAATATGCTGCAATTACTGATAATTAAATGACACCATTGATCATTATGTTAGAGCTTTTAAAGGGGGGGGGGTTATTAGCCATTTCAGATCAGAAAGACTCATTTAAATTTACCTCGAAGCTCTTCTTCTTTACAGAACATTACTCTGCACATTCCTGCTAACAATGTGAGCATTAACCCACTGTGGCCACAGTGAAATCAGTGAAAACAGAAATATTTGACAAATCTACCATTGTTGATTAGCCAGATACTGAATTTGTGTTTTTTTACACCCTAATTTGAGTCGGCACATTGAACTTCTCTAACAAGTTCAGAATGCCAGTATATATCTGTAATTTGGCATTTTAATATTTAAAAAAAAAAACCCACATTTTTTTCTACTTTGTGACAAAGCTCAAATCATCTCAAACTGGTTTCGTGAACCTGATAATTAGTTCACTTTACTAAAATGGCCTCAACAGTCACCAGCTCTCAGTCCAGTAGCGTAAAGAATTAGGTCCAATTATTAGGATTTAGGCCCACTCGTACTAGCAAAGTGTACCTAATAAGCAGTGAGTTTTAGAAAGACGGCTCCACATGCAGATTCAAACAATTATCCCGTGACTCTGCTGGTCACTTCAGCCCCAAGGAGCATTCAAACACCTTTCAGTTCATTGCTTCAGCTTCATCACTTTCGTTTACTATCGCCATTTTCATCAGCATTATTTCCAGACACAGCAGGCAGCTGTTTACAGGGCAAACCTGGATGCTACCTGCTCAGCACCAAGAAACTGATGGCACATTGTTAGTGACTAGCTAGTGAGCATAACGGATCATTTGGCAGCTAAAGAGCCACATAGCTCCCTCAGGAGTTTGTGAAGGCCAAAAACATGAGTGAAAAAAGCGAATACTGGACTTACAATCTAACTGAAAAATATATCACTGCTTAATATGATTGTTTTCATTTTTTTACTTTCTATTTAACCTTTATTTAATCAGGTTAGTACCACTGAGATCAAATATCTCTTTTACAAGGGAGACGTAGCCAAGAGGGCAGCAACATATATACACCGAAACAAACAACAGATTAAATACACAATATTAAAACTTAGTTGCATAAAACACTTGTACATAGACTAAGGTAAAGTGTAATGATTGCACCAGAACTTTAAACTCCTTCAAATCATTTCACAGATCTGAGATTGTGACTTCCATGATGCACGCCAGGTTTTTCACATATTTGCTTTCTCATGTGTTTCAAGCTTGTTTCTGTTGCTCCTAAATCTACTAGATTAACCTCTAACTAGAGGTTAAGATACCACTAAATAAAATTAAAATCAGTGTTGCATCTGGCATTTAATTCTTGCAATCTACTCCTAATCCCTATTTTTCTCATTAATACCTACTGTTCAGCTGCTTGAAGCTGGAAATGTTTTAAGTAAAACACACAACATTTTGTATTCTAAGCTTTCTTGCTGACTTTCCACGACGGACCTGCCAGCAGCAGGACTGAGGCTGACTGCAGGTGCTAATAGGCTGGTTTCGCCTGTGCGGATCAGTAGGGTACAGTATGCTCTCTCAGCCTGTTTTACTTCGGATCAAAGACTGTCTTATGAGCAGTCTGAAACTCTTTGTGCTTCTCAGCATGACCACATCTCTGCTTGCGTGAAATACATCGATTCTGGCATCCGCCGCACACCAACGTGAACCATGACACTGGCAGAATGCATGAAACACACACACACCCCTCCCTTCCCCCGGCTTTCATCGTGTTTTGAATCCAACATCAAGAACATCGTAAATACACACGGGTAGCACAACACGGCTCTCATCTTGACACAGACGGAAAAAACACCTACACAACATTCACGCTGCACATACAGTACAAGCATGGTATGTATACACAAGCTGTACTCGCACGTCGAGCGGGCAAATGTTCATGTATAATGAAAAATACTATATGCTTACTATAACCTTTCCTGGCTTTGGTTTAAAGTCACTCCAGCAGTGAGAAAATGACTTAAATCACTGGAGCTTCAGTCTCTGATTCCTGAGCGAGTGATGATTTGGAAGAGAACTGGTCAAACAGCACGGCAGATTACATCAAGTACCACTGAACCAGAGAGACAGAATTTGCTTTTAGTTTATTACCGAGCCTCTCAGATTATGTCCCGCGATTGTTTAGCTTAAGTGAAGTAGAAAACTACTGCTTCGAGGAAGGTGTCAAATTGTTTAAAGAGATTCTTTTCTATAGCAAAGCATCTTCACTCCTTGTCACGCACACCTCCATATGAACTTAATTATAGTCAACACTTCCTTCCCTGGGTGTATGAAATTACACTATTCACAGGCTACCACTTTACATCCAAGCTCATCTGAAAGTTATGCTTCAAAAAGGCGATGATGCAGATAATATTGTACTGTTTAATGACACTTTGCTGTATGTGGTTGCAGCAGGGGCCAGCGGCTCCGGGTTGTCATCACAGCCAATTATTTGACTCAGCAGAAAAGTGAAGGCCAAATTTTCCCGACACACCCCCGGTGTACGTTTGCAGAAAACTAAAGTCCATAAAACAAACTCAACTTAAATGACTACATATGCTGTATATTTTTTAATTCTGTTATGATTACATGGTATGAGCCCATTTGGAGTATTTACGTTTCGCTGTGACAATTAAATCTGCAGCAGTTTAAAATCAGGCAATAGCCCATAATCAATGCTGCATCACCATTTGGACAGAGGCAGCTGGAACTGACTGGCATGTTAATGCTTCTGATTGGTGGAGCTGATTACAGGCTCTTGACTCACAATCCCAAAACACCAGTGTTAAGGAAAGAATGACACAAAGCAAAATATAGACGTAGTAGACGAAATCAGGCCTTTGGCTACATTTCAGGAATGAGAAGAAGAGTTGACTTCTTCTTTTTCTAACGTGCATTTCACAACACACGAATGGTGGGGAAATCAGGGGGCTTGGGAAGGTGAAGGTGGTCTAGCAGAGGAGATGAATGTGTCAAAAAATCATCATGTACTGTATTTGCTGAAAACCTGACTAATTTAGAAATGTCATAAGCATGATAAACCTATGTTAAATTTCATACATACAACAGGTTTATCTAAGAGATATTAACAAAGAAAGGTGCCATGTCCCATATCTTTTTTAAATGTAGGACTATAACGGTTGTCAGAGTGAAGTACAGGTACCACCAAACATCCCACATGATTATGGTATGAATTTATCTAACTGGGGAAACACCCGCGATATGACTGACAGTTGTGATAATGTTTATAGAAGGATAGATATACACTCATGGGCCACAGGTACATCTGTTTGGCTGCTTGTTAATATAAATACAGTACAAATCAGCCAATCACATGAAAGAAGCTCAACGCATTTAGGTATCTAGACATGATCAAGGCGACCTGCTGATATACCAAGCATAAGAATGGGGAAAAAAAGGTGATTTAACTAAGAATGTGACGTGGTAGTTGATAACAGAGAGAAAAAGAGAGAGAAAATATAGAAAATATCCAGTTCTCTGGCTTAAGAGTAACTCAAATAACCACTCGTTAAAACCAAGGTATGCAGAAGAGCATCTCTGAATGGACAACACATCGAATCATGCACATCGATGGGCTGCAGCAGCAGAAGAGCACTCCGGGTGCCACTGCTTCTGTCGGCTACGAACAGGAAGCTGAGGCTATAATTCACACGGGTTCACCAAATTTGGGCAACAGAAGATAAGAAAAACATTGCATGCTCTGACTAGTCTGAATTTGTGCTGCAAAATTTAGATGGTGGGGTCAGAATTTGGTGTAAACAACATGAAAGCATGGATTCATCTTGTCATGTATCAATAGCTCAGGCTGGTGCTGGTGGTGTAATGACATGGGGGATTTTTTTCTTGGCAAATTTTGAGCTCCGAGTACCAGCTGAGCATCGTTTAAACGCCACAGCCTAGCTGAGTACTGCTGCTGATCATTTATGACCGCAGTGTACCCACCTCCTGCTGCTTCCAGCAGGATAACACACCATGTCACAAAGCTCAAATCATCTCAAACTGGTTTCTTGCACATGACAATGACTTCACTGTGCTCAAATGGCCTCCACAGTCACCACATGTCAATCCAACAGAGCGCTTTTGGGATGTGCTGGAACGGGACAATTCACACCATGGATGTGCAGCGGACAAATCAGCAGCAACTGTTTGATGCTATCAAGTCAATGCAGGCCAAAGTCTGAGCAATGTTTACAGCACCTTGTCGAGTTTGTGCCACTAAAGGGCGGTCCTACCCAACATCGTTGAGGTGTACCCATGGAGTCTAGTAAAGGTATCAAACTTGAAAATACTGCATAATCACTCTTCAAACACACCAGTGTTTTATCTTTTCTGTTCAAGTATGTTTCAATATTATAAGATCTAAGCGAGCTATGCTGTGTCACACGTGTAGATATGGCGGTGATGATGAGTGCCATTAATGCAACGTCAGGCAAGCTTCTTCTCAACAGGAGCAGCGGTGAAACATTAAAATGTAAAAGAGACTTACCAGACCGTGGATGACACCGCTATTCCCTGAATGACTTTTCAACAATCTTACACTCAAAAGCAGTTATGTAGAAAAGTGTCAGAGCAGATGAACAGAAGAGTACAAGAATGCTTTAAGAGGGTTCAGCTCATACTGGAATAAAAGACATTCCTCTTCTGTAGTCAGACTGACAAACAAAAACAGATACACCTATATCAGTCCACCTGTTTGGACTTTTGTCTGTCATCTGAATGATAATTGCTAAAGTATGCCCTTATAAGTCGATCCCTAAATAAAATTAAATCAGCTTTATGCATTCTGAAGCATGACCCCCTCAGGCCTCCTTAGGGGTGTTCAGACAGGTTTGATCGGTGATTGCAGGATGATATTCTCTGCTGAGACTCCATTTTCCAGCTGCGGGCTTTGCCTGCTTACCAGTTGATTGGATTAAAAGGTGAGCTCCTTCACCCTGAAATTTATTTTCTGATCTCCTGATAGATAGACTGACACCATCAGACAGATAAATATGGGTATTACCCATGAGGCTGGCAACAACTTGTTAGTGTTGGATATTTATAAGCAGTGCAGTGAAACAAATGCCTGAATCTTAGGTAAAAAAAAAAAACAAAACCAGGATGTCATTCTGACAGTTATCGAGTGAAGCTACTCATGCCTGCCTTATTAGATAAAGTTTTCTGTTTCGCTTTAATTAATTTATACTGAGACTTATGGTGACCTTATAGTGAATTTTGCCAAAAAAAAAACCTTTCCCAGGCTTCACTTCATTGAATGCAAACAGCGCACGAGGCAAGCTGGAACAGCTGAAGCCTAAAAAAAAAATGACGAGCGCGGTGACATAAGCCTTCCCTCTGGTTAAAATCAAGAATCTGACATAATGAGCGGCCGCGCCACCATGAAAACAGCACGCAACTCTACCCAAAATGCCTTTCTCCATCGCTGCCACATTCTCCTGAAACAACCTTAAATTAGATTTATCCCCCTTTTGTCACTCAGACGCTCACGCAAGGCAGCAGCAATCTCCAGTAAAACATCGCAGTTGTGACTCACTGAGCCTCCACCAGCCTGCTGATTAGGACAGGTCGGGTCAAGACTGATCACCTGAGCCCCTCAGACCGTATTACAATTACGCTGATAGAACACTGACCTTTTCTACTAATGCTAATGCAGGAGAGAGTAACTGCCATCTTACTGTCATTGTGCATGCAGGTACTAAAGCACCAAATAAGCAGAAATGCACGAAACGCTTACAGTAACAGCACACATATACAAATGATCACACTCCTACCCCAGTTCAAGCACATTACACACATTGCTTTTATCTTCCCGCAATCCCGTTTTAATGACTCCATTAACTGAAAGGCCATTAGCAGCATTCACTTTATGGCCAGCCAAACAGCCCAGCCGGGAGCACATTATGGAAAAGGCATGCGTGTCCCGATGTCCATTTCTTGTCACCCTCTTCACACATACACATTCATTCACTTCCTCAATTCATCCCTCAAGGCCAGCTAGCCTGAAGCAAGCAGGCCTGGACAAACTGCTAAGCAAACACTGCACTGCAGAAGAAACTGGAGTGCTCCTCAGTATTTGAAGAGATCTCATATCCCAAATTAGCCCAGCTCACCTTAGAGCGGCAGCTGTGCGAGGCCCTTCAAGGGTGAACGGCCATCCAAGAGCCAACACAGTCCCAAAATATTGATTCAGCGATAATAACAGTCTGATAATTATCTTTTCTTGCTCCACCAGAAATGAATCTCATTCCCTGCTACAATCCAGCTAAGCTAAAGAGAGAACAGCTGTTCCCACTGAAGAACTGAAAAATGAATGATGATGCGGACAATGTGAAAATATGTTTTGGCCTGAACAGCAACACAAGTGAAAGATATTCTCAAACCCTCTCGAAAGTGGAATCACAAAATAAAAATGTGCGCCAGCAATTAGAAAAATGTAACCCAGAGGGATGATTGGATCAGTGATCTGAAAGGGCCCGACTGGTACAAAGCAGGGCAATGGGAAATTCGCTGTAAAAGGTTGTTTCAT
The DNA here is from genome assembly GCA_015108175.1 of Pelvicachromis taeniatus. Lineage (NCBI taxonomy): Eukaryota > Metazoa > Chordata > Actinopteri > Cichliformes > Cichlidae > Pelvicachromis > Pelvicachromis taeniatus. The sequence goes on along the minus strand of VURO01050194.1, from coordinate 37,684 downwards.
GAACCATGCGCATTTCTGCCACAATTTAGACCAAGCCGAGTGAAATGATTGGGGAGCACCGCAGCAACACCGCACGCTGCTGCTGTGGGAAGCACTTAAAAAGATTAAATGTCACAAACACGTAACTAATAATTTGGCACATCATCTCCATATTGCTTTTCTGTTTCTGCAAGTCTGGACTCGACGA
>VURO01050194.1:22950-37477 GCA_015108175.1 Pelvicachromis taeniatus | reverse complement strand
AGCAGAGTGCACATAATCCAGCACGGATGCTCTTTGACTGGTTCTACAGAGTGAGTCACCCAGTTACTTTGTGACCATGGAGCAGAGCCGCAGAGGGCCTGGGGTCAGAGTTCATCTAATGTCACAGAAGCAAAAACATAAGACACGCACATGAAACCTCAGCTAGATGACAAACGTGCCACGCAGGAACAGAAACTGAAATGAACGGTTGCCAAGTTGGTTTAGGGCCGTTTTTGAGCCGTGTTTGTGCTGTGTGTCATATTTCATTGATCTCGTTTTTGTCCCCTCAGCTCTGGTTTGTTATTTGTTACTCCTGTGATACACTCTCACATGCTAAATGTGTCTTTTCTTTTTCCTGCTCCGAGCTAATCTTCAGCTCTGCAGGCAAATGGTTGCCCCCGCTGAGAGGACAGTGGAAATACTTCATATCTCATAGGAGGGGGGTTGCGTCCAGCCCTATCCCTGATATTAGCTCACCACTCTGGGAGCTGTGGGTTTCAGACAGTTGTACTTTACTTCCGCTGAGCAGGAGTGGACAGAGGTTTCTGCTGCCTGCTTGTCCCCCCCCCCCCCTTCCCGTGGGGTAGCAAGCCATTTATCAGCTACTAGAAGAACATGTATCGATGCCCGGGAATTCAGCTTTTATTACACTTCAATGTGCAAGGTCAACTTGGCAGGAATCCGTGTCAAAGCTGTCAAGCACAGAAAACAAATAGCCCACACAGAGGATGCGGTGTAAAACACCAAGATAAGGGGCACATGTCTCATCATGAAAGCATGAGATTCATGGTTTCTGTGTACACATGTGCAAGGAGGTTGTAAACACAGAGGTTTCCCCATTCATGTGTTTTTGGTTGTTGTTTTTTTTACTACATTTGGAGCAGACAAGATATGAGGAAACAATGTAATGGCAGCATCCATTTATTTAAAGAGAAAACACCTGGACTGAGGTTAGTTTGGTTCTCCTCTGTATGCTGTATGACCACATGATGCATAAAAGTCGCACCAACTCTTTCCGCTTTGCCTCAGCGGCGAGCCATATTGAGAAGCCTGAGCCCTTGTGACTCTCTAATGTAGTCAGTACTTTCATGCCTTTGATGCCATCACATGCCACTCCTCCCCTCTTCTCTGGGTTTTCTGACAGTGACAAAGGGGATCGGCAGAAGCGTGTTATCAGTGTGCAGCTGCAGTAATCGTATTATTTAGTAATCTTAATTCTGAGAGGCTGACCAACACTGTGAACAAAGCGGGGGCCTTGCTAAGCCCATCAGAGCGCTCCCATGGAGCAGAGGTCTTTTCCTGCTCTGCGGCCCCACCAGACCCACGCGCTCCCTCATCCCTCCCCATTTCTCACCCTCCCTTCCCCGTGTCCTCCTCTCTGTTGCGTTACGTCTCATACTCTCTGTCTCCCTCCTCATTTTCCTTCTGCGCTTGTTCTTCTATTTCCAGAAAGCTTTTTTATTCTCTCCCTCTCACTCTCTCTGTTTTTTTCACCCTCCCAATCTTTCTGTCTCTGTAACGCTCTGAGCTGGGAGTTTGTGTAATGGCGTTATTCACAGTTCATTGGTCTGTTTGAAGGGACTATCTTGATTGAGCGTCTCCCGGTGCGAGGCCTGGTGACTGTGGGAGTGTATAAAGATGTGGATGTGTCCGTGGAGATAGATGGGCTTAGTAATATGCAGGACATTGCAGAGGCTGGGTTTCAGTATGGGGTTTCATCCAAGCAACACATAGGGAGATAAAAGGAGGCTGAAATGATATTCAGCCGGAGTGCAACGCTCAGGGCATTAGACGTGAAATGGAAGCAACAAAGAACTAGTCAGGGAATCAGAGTCATTCTCATTAGCTGGTTCACCCTCTTTGGTTTTAGCCCCCCATCCCTTTTCCATTTCACCCTAATGAATATACGTACGCTGACATAAAACCAAAAAATGCTCTGAAAAGCAAAAAAACAAAAAAAAAAACAACCTTCACCATTAATTAGTTCAAATTAACCTCAGGACTAAAATGTAGGAGTATACACACACATACGCACACACAGGGAAAGACACCCTGTTCGCCTCATTCTGACACCACTCTGATGCTGTTGTAAGCTTGGCTGTAAGATCAAAATCTCTTTCTTTGGCATACACACACATACACACACAAACCGCCTGGGGCAGAGGAAGCACAGGAAAGCAAATCCGCTGTGAAGACAGCATAAAACCAACACTGCAGAGAGACACGCAACTTCTGCGCTTCTGCATGCATAAGCTAAAAAACATGCTAATGACATGCGCCACACATGTGGAGACGTGCACACGTAGAAAGAGAGGGTCCTACTTACAGAATGAATCAGACGGTATCAGAAGCGCCGTGCCATATTATCACTGTAGCAGTGAGTCAACACAGGCACTGAGATCTGAGACCACAGAGTTTTAGCACTTCAGCCAAGGGGGTGAAGGGTGGGGGTGGGGGGTGCCGTGGGGGGCAGTCAGAGGAGTTCACACTGTGTCAGTGGGTGTGAGGACATTCAGGAGGAATCTGGAGAAATCCCGTGTTTATAGTGAGAACAGAAAATAATCCCGATAGGCAAGGCAAGAAATCAACAATTGGTGGAAAAAGAAGTTTGGTTCTTGTGTACAAAGAGGATGTACGGGGGATCGATTGGGCAGGTGTTTTTCTTCTTTCTATCTCTGACTTTTTTTTTAAAAAAAGCAAACACAAAAAATAACAAGAGCCCACCTCGACAAACAACAAAAGGAACGGGTGAAAATGAGTCAATCAGAAAAGGCTCCAGCTTTTTCCTTTTTTTTTTTTTGCTGTCTTATTCTGGTTTCCTCTGTCTGCCCACCTCTCGTTTTCCTCAGGATTGCAGTGGGCCCGTAAGCAGAGGAACGCCGGCAACAGAAAACCAATCACATCGGCAGACGACGAGAGAGCATAAAGGAGTAAATGACAAGCAGATGAAGGGGAGGATTTCCGACACCTGCTCTCTCCCTCTGTTTCTCTCCGTGCCTCTTTACCTCCGTCCCTCTCCCTCTCTCCAACCTGTATTTCCCTTCTAGTAACAGCCCCCCCCCCTCCCTCACTGCTTGTTTAGGGGGGTTTTTTTTAGTGCATGAGCTTGCCACAGCACTGACTGAGATTCTCCAGAAGCTACAACCACCGGGATGCTCTTCTGCTTTCTTTCCTCCTCTCCGCCTTTCCCTCGCGATCTGCACAGAATGACAATGATTTGCACGCCGTCTACTGTGCCGGCACTGGATGTCTGCCTGGCTCTCTGCCTGACACTTGGGCTGTGTACCCGTCTTCCTGTCTCTCTGTCTGTCTCACCAGCCTCAGAGCTTGTCTGTCATTCAATACAGCTGTCTGTTTACCAGGCCATCTTTCAGCCTGTCTTCCTCCCAAACACTGAGATACAGATCAGGCAGGTGCAGGCGGGACATCATCCTAGTCTCCTACTCAATCCCCCCCCCCTCCCCAGTGTAAATCCTGAACCCCTCCCCTACCCATTGCGCTAACTAGCCTCAACACGAATTACAAAGAGATTCTAAGTCTCCAAAAAGATTTGGTTCAATCCTACTTAATTCTCTGTCCTTTATTTTCTTCCCTTCCCTGCTTTTTTCTTCCCTGTCTGTCGCCTTCCTTCTCTTTCTTTTTCCACCTGTTTCCACGTTTTCTGCTTCTTCTTTCTTTTTATTGTTCTCCTTCTCCTCTCCTCGGTGCCAGTCTCCCTGCTCGTTATCTATTCTGGACAGTCTGTCCCTCCTCTCTCTCCGTCACTGAGGGAGGATGAAGAAGAATGGTACTGCTTCATAATGTACTTCTCTGCAATGTGAGAGAAACTGGGGGAAATTTGTGGGATAAAAGCCGGGTGTTTTTGGAAATTGTTCCTTTTAAAAAAAAAGAAGAAAAAAAAAACAATAATGATAGACCCTCCTCCCCCGCAACAAATCAAAACAGAGTGCCTCTCGAGGGGGGATTTTCAATTACTCGCTTTTGCCCACGAGCCAATCTGGAAAAAGTGACTGAGCTCTGAGGTGTGCACCAAAGTGTCGTAATCTCAAAAATATATCCGGTTGATAAATCCGGACATATCCAAAAGCTCCGTACCATTGCCCAAGCATCACTGCAGCCTATTTCATTTTAGATGAAGTCCAAGAAGCTCAATTGTGCGCTCAACACGCTGACTGGCTTGTTGCGCGTTGACTCCTCCGAGGCCTGTCGCCCTCTGCTTATCTCTGCTTTCGGTAGACGGCTGGTCCAGGCTCAACTCTGCAGACTCAGCCCTCGCTCGGATGGTTCGAGCTGATGGCAGGAGATGGTGGAGGCAGTTAGCCGTGGAAAGCTGGTCGCTGGAGGGTGGATGTTGGCTTCCATGCTGTCCATTTGGTGCCCATCTCTGTGAGGCTTCTGATCTAGAAGGAGAGAAAGAAAGGAGGAAAAGTAGAAGAGAGGAGAGAGGGAGAGTGCATGAAAGGTTAGCATGGTGACATTTGTGTCACTCTTCCTTATCGCGTATGTCATTCTCCTCCTCGCCACTCTCCACCCTGCCTGTCGTCCTGCTGTCTATTCCGTCCTTGTCACTCTTCCACGACTTTGGTGCTTGTTTGTGCCGACCCCCTCTCCACTCACTCTATGATTTGATGCTTTCACTCTCTCCCAACAAGCTCATCTTCAAACGCTCTTGCCATCCCCATCTCACTTCTATTCCCTCTATCCAATTTCAGATCTTCACCTCTAACTTCTTTCATGCAATCATTTTTTCTCTTTCTCTTCAAAATCCAAGGTGTCTGTTCACCACAAGCTCCACAGGCTGCATCAGGTGCAGTAAAGGCACAAGCAGACATAACTAGCTGATCCAGACTAGATGTCACATTTTAATAAAATGTGTAGTTTTTAGATGAAAAACACAACCTTTGTTCTCTTATCACACTAAATTATAACACCAAACCATGTGAGATGTAATAATAAGATGGATTATCTGTTTGACACCATGGATGAAACTTGAGGTGATATTTACACAAAATTGATTCAAATATTAGAATAAGATGCATTCAAATGAACAAGACAGAGTAGAGATAAATATCTTAGATACGTTAAAAATAACTTTATGCTCGTTTTTGTTTAACCTTTTAAAGCCTGAACCATTAAATACTTGCCAGAAAATTCAATTTTTTTGAAAACAGTAGTTACTAACCCTTCTGATGAAAAAATATATATATTAATTTGCATATGAGTTTTAATATATATCATATTTGCTACATCTGTCTTTTTTTTGCAGTTTATTGTTTTTCAGAGGGGAGAAAAAAAATCACACCAATGATGCATTAGTCTCAAAACGTCACAAAATCTCACGTATCGTGTATGACACTCTTGCCGTTACAGGGTTAAAGATGCATAAAACTGCTTATTCCTCTGTAGTTGAAACAATATTAACACTTTTCAGTTGTGTTTCGGTGCAAAAGAAATGAGGAGAAGCTCTTTGGTGAAAGGTGGATGCAAAAATATTTTGCTCTCGTCTATAATGTACTCCGATTTGGACTGAAATGTCGTGCAGAGAGCTGTGTTGTACTCAGTACTGCCTCTTCAGTCCTCCTGACAGGTCGCGCTATTTGCATTTAATTGTGTTCTCTTGCATTTAATGTAATGCAAACAAAACAATGAACCTTTTGTGAGTCACACTTTGTTACATTTTCCAACTGCGCGAATATTATCTATGTATCACTTCATATTGTGCCAAAACGTATTCATAAATCCCTCTAAATTAACCCCGTTCCAGGTAGACAGGTATGCATGCAGATGACAGATGGCCCGAGCTTAGACAGACTTGGATGCCTGCTGAGTTTCTATTTTTCATTTCCTAATAAATCACACTACCTTTTGTCAAACAGATGACCCAATTCTAAAAATAGAGGCGCAATGTCAAATCTTACCCAACAGGTAGTCTCGACTCTGTTACTATGCAACAGTTTGCACCTGTTGAATATGATAAAGTCCTTTCTGAATCCTAATCAAAAAAAGCTCACCGCTCTGAGTCGAGTGATGGATCTCTTCTTAAGTCAGAAAAGTACAGAGGAAAATAGAAAAAAGGGAAAAAGTCATTTCAGAGCCCTGCAGCAATATCATCCCTTTTAAATCGTTAAATAAGTTTAGTGACTCCAGTGAGGTGGGTGATGGCCGATTTACAGTGAAACATTCGAGGCCATTCAGCTTATCAGCTCCAATCAATACTTCTGTGTGGATATATACGAGCCTCCCATGACACTGATATTCTCCAAGGACCATTTAAGATGAGACTAAGCGCAATGAGGTTAGTGCTCAGTGTCTTCTGTTGTGTGTGTGTGTGTGCGTGTGTGTGTGCGTGTGTGTGTGTCTAAGTTCAACCCTTTGTTGGCACCTAAGCATGCTAAGGTGTCGCAGGTGTGAAAAGACGTAGGTGGGTGCGAATTGGTGTGCAGAAGGTATGTCAGCGAGGAGCGCAAATATGGAGGTGCGTGTAAAAAGAGTGGCGTTGTGAGTCTGTGCATGTACATATGTGTCACAGCCGTCATGCCAGAAGCTATTATATACACCGATCTACTTCGTAACCTTCTATTCCCCCAGTCCTTCACACTGAGGCTGAGCACAAACCTCTGCTCCCTCTGAGTGGAAACAAGAAAAGAAAATGGACACAGAAATAGCAGTCCTTACACACACACACACACACACACACATCCACAGCATCTTTATTCATTTCCTTTGTCGGGAAAGAGTCTCAGAGCATCCTCAGTGTGTCTAAAATCAAACAGAATGTATTGAGGAGCCTGAAGAGACCGAGAGAGGGATGGAAGTAAGGGGGGGGGGTGACACAGCCAAAGAGGGGAAGATGGAAAAGGAGGCAAAGCGAGGGAGGAGACAGGCAGAAAAATGGACTGAGCCATTCAGATTTTGTCCATATCCATCAAAACTGGATAGGACGGTTTATGCCCTCATTGAGGAGTTTGGGGGGAGATAAAAGAAAAGGAGAATGGAAGGAGTGATGGAGGGAAACAGGTGGGGCTGGACAGGGTGAGTGGGTGAGACACAAGGAAATGAAGGGGGGCCCATCAAGAATGAAAATGTTCTGTATATAACTGAAGACTGAAGCCATACACATATACACATATAAATATAGGAAACAATCAAACAAGAGGTGAAAGAGAATGAAGAGAGGAGGCAAAAAAGGAGAGGGATGGACACTCACCCATTTCAGCGGGCTCTCTACAGGCAAGCACAATCCCTGCTCTGTGATCCCATCCTGGGGAAAGGCGCAGCGAGATCCTGGAGCTCCCTCCGCTGAATACCAATGGAGCTGCTATTATCAGCTCACACACACACACACACTCACACACCGGCAACTGAGGAGGAAAAGGCACAAACAGCACACAGAGTCAAGTCTGGGGTAGTTGTTTAAATTAGAAAAGAAAAGCAGTTCACTGACGCCAACAACATGTGACAATAAAGAAAAACACTGCAGCGGCACAACTGGATTTAAATTCCCTCCAAGCGCTCCTTATAGTCGCCTTTTTCTTATGAAGAAAAAACATCAGAGGCAGCGCACAAAGCTGAGGCATCAATCCACACACACACACACACATATATACACACACTCATACAGTGCCTTTACACAGCCTATACAAATACTTACTGAGCTTATATTCAGAAATCCCAGTGAGTCCCACAGTTCACTCTATTCACAGCTCCTCTGCTTCACAGACGTGTTAGAGGAAAAATGAGTTGTCCGCTGTTTTTCTTTCCCTCCCTGTGGGTTCCTCACAGTAGTATTAGATGCAAAGATAAAAGGATATGAAAGCAGACTCTATATCCTCCCTTGGTTTCCCCTCACATGCAGTATACATCCAGTTTTTCTGTCTCCATTTGTTGATTCGGGTCCGATCCGTCCGCCTGCCTGTGGACTTCGCTGTGATACGGCGACACGCAACGGCAAACTGCATTCACTTAGTCACCCTCCCCTCTGCCTCTCCCCTTGCTCAATAGTATACCCGTACCTCCTTGGCTTTCTCCAATCTAATCAGCTAGCTCTCTCTCTCTCGCTCTCTCTCTCTCTGCACCCTCCTACTCTCTCCTCACCCTCCCTCCTCCTTCCCAACACCCACTCCTCCACTCTCTCTCTCCCCCTCCTAGGTATTTTTCTCAAAGATGAGTATCAAAAAAAAAAAATCACCCCTCCATTCTCTCTCTCTCTGCTCTCGCTGTCAGTTTGTCCGATAAGCATTTGAAATGTGGGGGGGGCAAAAGAAAAAACTGGTCATGAAGAAAACACACTATCTGAATGAGACACACACTCACACACGGCAACAGAAAGAGACAGAGAGAGTAATCAGAGGGATGTGTTACATCCACGGCCGGGGAAAACTACCCTGACAGAGTTTGACGTGGCTGCATGCTCGGGGTGACAAACACTATCACACGACCGCACCACTCGCCTCGTCTCCTACCCCGTGACACACACACACACGAACGCGCACACACAGTGCAGCACAATGTATACAGGCCTGTCGGTTCACATGCAAAGGCGCATATTGATTTTTCTTTGTTTTGTTGTTGTCGTTATGGATTCCCTCAGGGTCGTCAGACAAATCTGCAATAAAGTTGTTTAACTTTGCGATGAAGGTTGCAATAAAAGGAGAGAGCTCTGTGAGCTAGTTTGGTCAGACAACCTGAGCAGCAATGCATCGTTCACGCCACCATGAATCGCTCTCCTCACGTCATGAATTAATGAATTATTGAAAATGCTTTTTTATTTCTTATTGATAGTGCCGATTTTTCCTGAATTTTTTTCATATTTAAATGAAAATCCACTTTACTGGACGCCACTGCCTCCATCACACGTTCTTTATATAAGGACGAATTAAGTCATGCAAATGTATGAAAATGTATTGCAGATAAGGGCAGCACAGTGGTGTGGCGGTTAGCAATAACGCTCCTGGTCGGCTTGGTCCTTTCTTTGAGGCATTAGCACCAATTAACCTCGCAAGCGGCCCAAAGACGTGCTTCCGAGGTTAACTGGCGATTCTAAATTGGCTGGAGGTGCGGATGCATGAGTGCACGGTCAACAAGACAAATATTGGCAGATGCAATGTTCAGTCGATAAACCAGTGCATTACTGTATCACAGCGTGCTGTTAGCTAATTTCCATCTCTGTATTTTCATTCTTGAACTCTACTAAAGTAGTTTTGCAGGATTCAGAATTACATATAACCCTTATTTATCTTTTACTGAGCCTTAGTGAAGCCACTGTCTAAAATAAGTCATTTTGACACATCCACATTTCTTCTGAAAGGCTATCACTGGCAAACAGAAGGTCTGAACACAGGAAGGGTGAACTACAAAGTGAGATTAATGGGTTAGCAAGCTATGTTGAGCGTAAGTGTTCTGCAGTAACTCATGGTTTGGTTTAAACTCATCCAGAAGCACCATCATTTCACTGATTCTTTCTGTTTACAGCGTCTCATGACTGTGATATAGATTCTCTCTTGAAGAAATACCTTTTGTGCTTTTCGTACTTTTTTGTGGAACTTCTGAAGCAGCGCTTTACAAAAACAACCGAATGAAGCCCAGCTGTAAACTTACAGCAGTTCATATTATGTGAGCTGCACTGTAACTGAGATTTGCATGCATTCATTTGGTGATTCATAAAGTGTCTAAATGTTTTTATGCTTGCTTCAAGTGCTGTTAAGTCTCTTTTGCATTGCTCCAATTGCAGCTAATAATGCACAGATCAGAAAATTCATCTGTTACATTTGTAGTTTATTTGCAGCAACAGCATGTCGTTTTACTCTTACATTTTATGTTTAATCTTTATTACCCATTTTTCTGCTCTCTGTCTGAAGTAGGCGGTGCTTTTATGTGAGCGTGCAAAGCTCTTGAAGCAGAAACTATGAGTTGCCACAGAAACTTGATAACCACCATTGAGATACCCGTTATCTGGGGTTTTAGGTTTTGTCTAGCCAACTAATGCACAGAAAAGCTGACTATGTTAAGCTTTTTCAGAATATACCCACTTGTGGCAGAGGCTTCTGTGCTCAGCTAGAGCTGAGTGTCTGAGATTACCATGTTTAAAAAATCAGCTGGGTGTTTAGAGCACCTGATATGATGTCATTGATGTTTAACATGAGCGTGAACAACTGTAACATTACGCAGTGAGAGAAAATATGAAAAAGCATGATACCATCCTTTTAAACATGAGCATGAAATAGTCTTCAATAGCAAGTTAATTAGACAAGCATTTTAATTACAATCATGCTTCTGTAAGCCACTTTGGAAACCCAGCTCCTCCATTTCATACCATTCCTCACCTAATCAATGTGATGCTGGTTGTCATTGATCCCAAGCCCCACCCCCAGCTCCCCAGGTGGTCCAGCAGCAGATAGAAATGACCACAGATGGAAAAGAAAAAGGCAGTTTTGACCAGAGCGGTCCTGACAGAAATTAACTAATGAAATACTTAATAAAATAAAATTGGGTTGAATTGATTTCAAGTGGTAAATGGCATTTCAGCATAGTGAGTCCGTTTGCTTATTAAGAAGAATGGGCTGCCTAAACTTTTTACTAATGAATCAAACTTTGAGTAGATTACTTTTACTTGTAATCAAGTACATGTAACTCACAGAAAGGAGGGGATTACTTCCTCTCACACACACCCAAACCACTGCTAAAAAAAACATTCCTCCTCTCACTGGAGCACCCCGACACTTCATGCACAACTCCTTTGAATGGAGCTGACACCCTTCTCACTATTTATAATGTTCAGTCATACAAGGCACAACTCTGCAACAGTACGAGCCCACTGCAAGCAGACAGCAGTCTCCAGAGAAGCAGCTCACAGTCTATGATGTCACTGTCTAACTCCCATATCCCCACTTTCGATCAGGCTATGCTGTCTCATCCCCTCCTAACGAGACTGAGACGCTGGCCTTATGATACCTCTGCTCCTTTCTGGTGGGACCAAGTAGCCTTTTCAATATAGATCTTTTTCTTAACCTTACAGCCTCAGTGCTCTCTTAGCATTTTGTGTCCTCCAAGGCTTTTAAACTCACCACGGTGTGTTGAATCATTGATTTTGTCACTCTGTGCATGAGGTGCCACTTTAATTGCTAGTGACAACACTGTGTTGCCTAACAGTGATGTTTGTACACTATGCTTTAAAAGATTTGTCCAGATGTAATCTATTGAATTTAATTTAACAAAGTGCCAGCAAAAAAACAAAAAACAAAAACGCTTGCGTGTCGATCACTAATTAAGCCCCACTGCTCCAGTCCAACCTACGACTTACTTCATTCATAACCTGAATGCTAAGTGCTGTACGCTAATGTTAAAACCTATTTGCGTCTCATGTATTAAATTAGAGCCTCTGGGTATATCAACTCTGGCTTGTCCGCTAACCTGTCCCCTAATCAAACCAGGAAGCAAATATAGCATGTGACAATTCTGAGCTGTCTCCTCTGCTTTGGTTTCAAACAGCCCCCTCCACCCACCACCCACCCAATGCATCATCATGTTTTCACCTATTCACTTTGCATCTCATAAAATAATGTGCATCTCAAGATGTCTTTGTCCAGTGGGCGGACAGTGCTGGAACACCTATTACTCACTCATGCTTGAGCCTATTAGACTGCAACCATGTCACGCTAGAGGTTCCCTTAGGCCACGGCTCTTTCTTTTTTTTCTATGCATGTGTGTGTGTTTATGTGGACATTTGGATATGACCGTTTGTGCGTCTGTCCAACTTACAAATTTAAAGTTCCTTTGTAGTGTGTGTGTGTGTGTGTGTGTGTGTGTGTGTGTGTGTGTGTGTGTGTGTGTGTGTGTGTGTGTGTGTGTGTGTGTGTGTTTCGGTGGAAGATTTGGAGGGCTGCGTACACACAGCGTTACCCCTAGCTGTGACCCACAGCTGCAGTTTTCAAGAAGTCAGGAGGAGTCTCCGTGTGCTGTCTCTCCCATTTCATCAGACACGCTGACGCGCACCCCGCAGTCCAGGCGTGTGCACGTGGTCTAATTTACCTCTTCTTTAATTTACCCCACTCTCATTTGTTTTTTCCTTCACTGCTGAGTGACACCGAGACTGCTGCATGCGCACGACTATCTCAGTATCACACCTCCGTCTTTTTAAGTGTTTACAATATAATGCGAATAATCCTACGTGGTTATTTACCTTAATATTAGTGGTGATTTAGGCCTCACTGCATCAACAGAAAGTCTGCTGTCACTCTCTGTTTCAGTCTCCCTCCTCTCTCTAAATATGCATTCAACAGCTGTCTCTCATCTCCATCCCACACCACTTTGCTCTTGACAAATTGATGTGGAGCGCTTTTACATAACAACTATGTAACACGCGCGCACACTTCAAATACCATCCGCAGTACAAATGTAAACCTCGCCGAACCATTACACATTGCACTTAAGTGCAGGTGTTAAAAGCCCAGTGTTTGCAAGCGCCGGGCATTACGTGTGAGAGTGTTTCCTTAATTTTCTCTGTGTAGAGCGCAAATGTGGCTTCCATGTTAACTATTGCTTGGAAAGCGTGGACAAGAGGGGAGGGAAAGGCAGAGGAAGACAGAGAGGAGGGAGAATTGACATTCTGCCCAAGCACTGCGCTGTGCTCATGGCATAATGATTAGCTCCTCAGTATTCCAGTCACATATGCTTCACTATCAATGAGAGAGAGAGAGAGAGAGAGAGAGAGAGAGAGAGAGAGAGAGAGAGAGAGAGAGAGAGAGAGAGAGAGAGAGAGGAAGAAAGAGAGGGAGGAGTGAGAGGGGAAGAAATTCATAATGCATAATAAAACAAAAGGTGTCGTGGGAAACATCACTGATATTAAAATCAGAGGCAGACAGATCTATATGAAAAATGCAGATTTGAAAATGTAAATAACCATGGCCCTAGGGGGGAGGGGGAGTGATTCAAAGATAGGATGACAACATGAAGAGAAAGGCATTTATATGGAGGCTTTGATGTTTCTCACATCCAAATTTATGCTTCTGATGACCAAAATAATGCCACTGAAGGGGATTTTTTTTTTACACAGTTCACTGCTGGCCCTGCTTCATACCATGATGATATAAAACACATTATGCTTCGCATTATCTCAGTGTGAGAATGCCTGGTAATGAGATGATTCACATTCAAGAGGGATACTTAAGATTGCATTTTCAACATCTCCAAACAACAACATGTTATCTTCACATTAAAGCCCCTTTCCGAAAACAAAAGGCATTTGATCCCAGCGCTGCTTCAACGGGAAATCCACACGCTGCACCTAACCTTAGCCTTTGACGACGACCTTCTCACTTTAATCCAAATGCATCCTCCGTCGCTTCCCCCGAAATTGGGGGAAAAGGCTGGACCAAGGTCCGCTTGGGCGGAATATCCCAAAAATAACATAAGCTATATATATAAGCTGATTTCCTCCCCCCTATTAAAGCTCAGGAGAAGACACTAACAAACTGTGCTCCTTTCCTATGCCTGTTTGGCCAAGATGACAGCGCACTTAAGTGAAATCTAAATTCCTGCAGCATTAAAGTTTTACATATGTGAGAGTATAATTTCGCCGCACCCCATTTTCAGATCCACTGTCTTCGTAAATCTAGATCCTCTTTGGTGCTTTCTCTCTCCCATGATAGCGTTGCATTTGACAGAAGGTTTGTGGGAGTGTGAAAAAAAAAAAACTATAGTAGGACACAGCGTGGACTATTGCACATCTTTTATGTGCAGAAACGCTCCCCCCCCACCACCCACCCCACTCCCGGATATTGAGGAAAAGAGTGGGAGTCGCTGGCTATTTCCTCATGTAAATCCACTGCACAAGTTTAGCCTTGTCGCAGTTCTTTACAATACTCAGCTCCTGAATATTGCCATTAGGGAGCTCTCTCGCTGCCATTATATTGAATATATTATTATTCTGGCAGCACTATCACTTCCAGCTCATCGCCATTACTCTCTCTCTCTCTCTCTGTCCTTTTTTTTTTTTGTCTTGAATAGATAAAAGCTTCATGAAAAGACAGCATCGAGTCACTTGAATTACTGACCGGACTCATTTGCTCTTGAGGTTTACTGTGTTACTACTTGGTTTTGATTGTAAGATTTCTATTATCCCAATATGGCCTTAAGTATAAAGGCTTATGTTTCATCGCTCACGATTAAGCTCCTGCTGCTTTCTCAGAAGCTGAATTTTCGGCCATCATTATTGCTGATATTGTTTTCCGTATTGGGAAGCTCAGCAGGTAAATAAACATAGGACCTCAATTCATTCTTGGCTTTGCAAATCTTAACGAATTCTTTACAAACTATTAGATATCAGTTAGGAGTTTTACTGAAACATGTTTAGGTTTTGAACTTAATAAAAAAAAAAGCACAATAAGAAAGGGCGTAAATAGCTGCACAGAATTCGTAAAAACTTTTGAAGTGTTCATTCACGAGAGCCAAATTGTAAAAGAGGAAAACCAATGGTAAATTAGTCCCCCCCCCCCCCCCCCCCCGCGCCAAGAAAAAAAAAAAAAAAAAA
>VURO01050194.1:0-15851 GCA_015108175.1 Pelvicachromis taeniatus | reverse complement strand
AATTTTTGCAAACCCCCCCCCCCCAAAAAAAAAACAAAAAAAAAAAACATTCTCTACTTGCAATTATGCCTCTTTGGATGGATGTGTTATGAAACCAACACAGCTACTGCTACTACTCTGACAACAATCCCTGAACATGATCTCTATTCTGTTCATAAATACTAAGGCAATGCACTGATAGCGAAGCCCCTCTTTTTATGTGATAGATAGGGAGAGGGAGAGGGAAGGAGAGAGAGAGATTATAGGCAGTTTAAAAGATGATGCCCTTCAACAGTTTGTAATTGTACTTTCCTGGGAGAAAGAAAAAAAAAGTAAGAGGAGATATATTCTGAAAAATCATAAGCCATTATGCTCCGAAAAGGGTTTGTGGGGCGGGGCGTATATTCACATAAAGCAGCGCCGAGAACCTCCAGCAAATTACCCCGCAGGCCTGCGAGGAGGGGGAAATATCACTAATTGCCCTCCATTCTGTCAGGTCAATTGACTCTAATTGGAAAAATAATAAAAAGCATACTACCCCGGGAGCAGCAAGCTCTGAAAACGACAGGGTCCTTTTTTTTGGGGAAGAAACCAAAGGGGGAGAGGAAAAAGAAAAAAAAAAAAACTCAAATTCCTCAGTGCAAATATGCCATCTGAAATCTATCTTTGCCACTGCCATTCCTCCCTCAAAGACAATTACAGCGTGCCTTCCTTCTGCCACTTGGCTGTAATTACAGGAAAAAGGGCATGGGTTACATACCGAGTGAGTATAATAAAATGACATGTGATTAGGCATTAATGTGCTTAATCCGGCTCTTTTTACACCTTAATGTGTGATCTTTTATAGTAATTGAGAGAAAGAGTGCAGACTTGTGCAAAGGGTGGGGGTAGGGGAGGTGGGTGGGGGTCTTTTGGTCAGCTGCTATTGAATTATCTCCCCGGAGAACTTGGCAATTTGGAGTCAAATGAGCATAGCGGGGAGTCCAGGCCACCTACAACAATATACAGTAAGAGAACAAGGAGGTATTGAATATGAGCTATGCCCCAGGTGTTGGCAGACAATGGGGAATAGAGCTAATCTACTATCTACATTACTAAATTATTGGAGATGAATGTCTCTGCTAATATAATCTCCCACCCCGGGGGGGGTCTGATCCTAAGATTAAGGGTCTGACTCAGTATTCATTGCAGTATTCAGCTCTTTGAGTCACTCAAAAGTTGTAATTTTGTTTAAGCCTGGTGCTTACCACAAACCAGAGGAAAGTTCCCCAACTCCCCACTTAGCAGAAAATATAAGCAGACTCACCATATAGAGTATTTTTCTTTATCTTCCCCTGCAAAGCTGAATAACTGATGAGCTGAATCACAGTGGTCAATGTGTATGTGTGTAAGCCTCAGTGGCATTTTCAGCGATGCTTTTCTGCATCTGTCCGAAAAAGCAAACAATACGAGCAGAAATCATATTGTAGATAAATGACTTTTAAAACCGGGGCCATCGGCCCTGTGCTGTGCTCCTTTCTTACCGTGGTATCACAAGTGACATTTCTGCTTCCTTTCTCCCATCCCTCCATTTCACGTCTCACTTGAACTGAATTGACTTCAGATTTAACTTCAGTAAGCGAGTAGTTAAAATGGCCAAGATCTACTGAAACTTCTCTGACAGACAGTTTTTAGATTCATTTGGATTCAGGTGCTTGTTATTAATTCACCGGCATGTAAGGCTTCTAGATGACAAAGACATTCTCCGGTGAGACCCACTGGCACATCCCCCGCTAGCGACGTCTTGCCCCTAGAGACAAACTTGGGATAAAACAATGACAGGAGCCCCACAGCACACAAACCGGTGCCAAACAGCACACCCACCTGCTTATGATCAATGAAACCTCACTGTATACTATCTCTGCATACCATGCCAGCCGCTGATGAAAGGCCTCATCGTTAGTGACCGTCTTTGATCGGCTCATCGCCTGTTTTGAAATGTAAATTGACAGGAAAAGGAAAGGGCTCCGTGAAGGAGTGGCATGAAGAGGAGAAAGGGGGACCCTACCCTCTGGGGAGATTAACGCCACCCCAGTCAGACATGTGTCAAGTGGGGCTTGATGAATCCTGGGAAAATAAAAAAAAAAGATATGAAAAAAGAGAGACAGAGGAAAGAAAGCCCTTTCTCTTTCCTTCTTGCCTCCTTCTGCACATCTCTGCCTCTCAGATCATCATCTCCCGCCCTTATTCTGTCAACGCCCTTCTTGATGGTTACTGTCAGAGGTGCGCATCTCTTTTGTAGTGTGGTGTTTTGCTGCTGCCACAGCGGAGATGCTTCCTTCCTCTGCATATGCACAAGCAAGGCAGGGGTGGGTGGGAGGGTACTGGATGGGGAGGGGAGGTGGCGAGGCAAAGATGCCTGTAATATCTGCTGATCATGACACACCTTTGGGAATCAGAAACCAAAGGACAGAGGGAACGCTTCTCGAGATGGAGTGGGAGAATCGGTATGGGAGTAGAGGGAATTTGGGTGTTGGCGGGGGTGTCGCAAGGGCAAGCCATGCGACTTTGACATTGTGCAAGATGTCACATAGGTGTGAGCTAGCTAGCTGTTTGAAAAATCCTTCCTCAAATGTGGATAGGTACCAAGAAGACGAACTTTTAAAGGTGCAATTCTGACCCACGGGCGGTCAATAAAGTGCAGTAAAGATGAGGCAAGCCACGGATGAACGGCCCAAGTCGGTCTCGCTTGTGAAAAGGAATGCCTCTCCTGCCACTGAAGGGCGGAGGTGTCACCTTCTCGGCTCAGCCCTGTCTCTGCCTGCCTGTTCCTGAAAAGGCCATTGCATCATTTGAAGCGACGATGAAATAGAATAGCTAAATAATGTCCCAGCAGGAGGCGGCTTGCCGAGATGATACAATGCACAGGGCCCGCAAACTAATGGCCAGCTGTCTTATAATGAGCTTGGCGATCCAGGCCTGCTGATTACCCCCCCTCCTCGCCCCGCTGCCGTCCCCATCGCGAGACATTATGTGGGGGAAAGGAGCGTAGAGGTGGAAGATGAGGGTGGGACAGTCCCTCGCACTCACAGCTCACCCCCCCCCCCCCCCCCCCCCCCCCCCCCCCCCCCCCCCCCCCCCCCCCCTTCCCAAGCCTTCCATCACCACTACTGAGCACCAAAAGCCTCTCAGTTAACGAACTCTGAGCCATCTAATTAGAGCTCAAAAATTCATGAGGGTCCTCATTAATATTGAATATCTGTTGTGGGCCACGACTTCAAAATAAGCACTCGCATATGCAGATGGAAGGTGAGGGAGAGAGGAGCGAACGAGGGAAGGAGTGCGCCGCGCACCGCCCAAGTAAAGGTAGCAAGGTAAAGGACGAGGGAAGGAGGTAGAGAGGATCTAAGGGTGCAGGGAGTGGGAAGTACATGAAAAGAAGGGCGACGGACTGGGAAACAGACGAGGAGACGAGGTGGAGGGAGAGCGAGAGAAGAGGAAAGGGGAGGAGAGAGAAAAAGGATGAGAAAAAGTGAAGGACCCCAGAGAGCTGTACCTGTGGAGAAGAGTTGTAATGTTGGAGGACTCTCCTGGGAGAATATGCATGGTCTTTAATGAGGAGGGTGGAGCGCAATGGTGAAGAATAACAAGAAAAAAGAAAGAAAAAAAACATTCTGCTCTTAATCCCTCGCTGAGGAAAAAAAAAAACACCTCTTTCAAGCAGGTACGCAGAGGTATCACTTTTCAAGTCCCTCACTCCTTCTGTTTTACCCTGGAAAAGGGTACACAGATAAAAGATACAGTCATTTGAAGATTGTCTGCTACCAACAACCATCATTTGCCTTTGAGATAAATCTGGGTATTCCACTTCAGATTTTAGAGGCATATGGGTAAGGCAGAGGAGGGGGGATACACTACATTAACTATATGTCAGCCACTCTGGAAGACATCAAGAAAGTCATTTCACAGTGAAGAGAAAAAAAAAAAGCTGATACAAATAAACAATTTTTCTTCACATTGCTAGTAGATGCTTGAGTTTTGTCTTTTGTATAACTGCAGCAACATTTCTGTGAGGAACTGTTTTGAAGAGTTTACGTGCCTGCCCTTAGGCCTCAATAAAGGCACCAAGTTTTGGGACCGAGTAGGCCTTTTCATATTCGCATTTTAAACACCTTGCATAAAGCCCAGTGTAACCGAACCCTCACTCTAAACCCTTTGGTTTGCCCTTAATCGCGTATCTGTCTCTCCTCCAAGTCTGAATGCGTCTTGAGTTACGTGAGACAAATTGGGGTCAGGGTCTGCGCAGTTCAAAGGGTGATACTGCACCTGAAGCTGTTTGGTAACAATCCCAAAATAGCAACTATGTCAAAATAACGTGCAAAAAGTTTAGCTGTGTAGCTAACAACACATGACAAGGGCACTCGGTGGGGAGGAGGGGAGTGCGGCTTATGTATGCATCTGGGAGAAACAGTTGCACTAACTACTTTTCAACATCTGGCTAGAATGCATTTGAAAGCAGATGGATTTAAATCCATCCCTTAATGCATCCCGGAAGCCTTGATTTGTGTTCTGCCGAGTATCGGACTAGTGTCTGATTCGGAAAGCGTGTTCATATAACAAAAGGGGAACATTTTTCCTTTTCTCGCATGCATTTTACCCAAGGAGACATTGGCTGAAGCCAGGTTTCCCCGAAGGGAACGATAGCTGTGCAATAGAGGTTGCTGTGCGCCGGCCTTCTCCTTTAACCCTGTGGGACAAAGCTCTAAAATCGCCTTTTAGAGGAACAGTGTGAGGCACTTTGTCCAACACTTTAAACTCTGCGTACCTGTAAAGACGCAAACATAAATGTGCGTGTACGCATACACATGTGAGGGCAAGTCTGGCGGCATCAGCTCAGGCGGCTGTTTGCCCATGTGTGCTCAGCACTTTGCTCGTGTCCATGTGTGTACGTGCTAGTGTTTGTGAGTGAGGTGACTGTGGTTGGGGCCAACCTTAGCGCTCCTTCTTAATGTGTCTGGGAGGTCCAGGGGAGTCGATGGCTTTGGAGGGCGTGGATACGTCTGCACCGAGAGATTTATAGGCTTCAGCCAGGATCACTCTCTTTTTCTGGTGCCAAGTTAAGCAGTAGCATAATTAAAACCTCAGAGGAATCCTTTTGAAGTCAACAATGGGCTCTTAGGCGAACCTTAATGCAAACACACATACTGTACACAAACACACACACTGAAGTCATGCACACACTTGCGCTCCGTCTTTGCTCTCACACTTGCAGAGATACACTTACGACCGACCACACACATATACTGCGTGTCCGTGTATCTTCACACACTCTGGAAAGATGCAGGGTAGATTAGATTAGAGCTCTATTTGTTGTCGAGGAGGAAATTCATTTCCACAGCCAGCCAGTTGCAGGTACATTCATACAAGACAGTTATTACTCTGGCACATGATTTGACACAGACCAACACACCATCATAGAGGGAATGCACTCATAACAAGAAGACACTGCTGTAGAGAGCGAGGGGGAAAAAAAGCAGTCCGGGGTGTTGACGGCATATGGAGCAAAATTATGCGTCAATAGTAAATGTGAGATAGTATACGAGCATATAGAAAGCACATTTGCCTAAATGCTTTCCCTGAGTGTATGCTAAGGTTGGCTGTCTGAACACACACACACACACTTACGCGCGCATACTCGCAAGCATACTGTATAGGACAATTACTCACATTAAACACCAACAGATGCCATCTTGATTAAATTTGACCGCACAAACACAAATGTAGGCGAGTGGGTCTGCGTCAAGGGTTCCCAGAGCATATGCCATGCAGGTCGTCGGGAGCCCGGGAAAGAAGGCAGGATCTCAAACCGCCTGCTGCTGTTGCCTTGCTGACAACACACCATGGAAAGTACCCTCAGACGCCCCCGCCTCTCTTAAGACACCACAGGAGCATGACCCACCATCCGGCCCTGCTTCGAGATTTGGTCCAGAGAACACAGAGATGTAAACACAAGCGAAGGAACTACAGTTAGATGTTAGAAATTCACAGTACGGATAGGTGCTGACCTTGTTAATAGCAATGCTGCGGAGACACGGTGGAGGTGTAAATTGGACAATCATTTTTTTTAAACTTTTTTTTTCTCTATAATGAGCTATCTGTGTTTTTCACAGCTTCTGGCTCCACATCAAAGTGAGAAATGGTACGACTTGTTTATCCTAAGGTTGCAAAGTCAAGTAAGATTCATGCCCCGGACCTATACCAGCGCAGATCAAAAGTATTGGGCCTTGTAATATGATCACAGTGGGAGTTCACAATGTGAGTTAACTCGCGCTTTCGAGGGGAGGGTGAAAATAAATGTGTGATCCTTATCTTGCGTTGCCCATAACCCATGCAGGCATGGTGGTGGCATGCATCGATAAACTCATAAACAAACCGTAATTACTAGCCCATTAGAGTCAGGCCCTCCCAAACACAGGCTCATAATCCGCACACAGGAGAAATGGAGGCTTGTCGCTCATTTTCATATAACCCACTGAGCGAAAAAAAAAAGTAGCGCAAAATACTAAATGATTTGTGACTGGGGGACAAACAAACCATTTTGATATAAGGAGCTTACACCCTCTCAAAAGAGATGTTGCAATATTGACGCTCGTTTGGCTGTTTGAATTGAGGACGGCTTAATTTATAAGGGGAGGTGATCACAAAACAGAAGGCAAATTGTTGTTTTATTTGAGGTAACTAAACATGTATTCCTCAGCCGGGAGTAATCAGGAAAATAATCACTTCAGGCTTGAGTGAGTATCAAGATGATAGCCTTGTTGTTTGAACTGGACCTCGTGGAGTGCAGTTTGTTTTCCCCTTTACGTCTAGACAGAAAGGCTCTTGACAGTCCTGGCCATGCTTTACTCCGAGACAAACCCAAGTCCAGTGGGATCTGAGGCGGGAACTCTGAGTTCATTCATTATACCAGGCAAGTATCTCACTGGCTCTAGATGTCACTCTGCAAGCCTAAGCCAGGCCTGTCGCACTTTGAATGATACAGTGGCCTTTCTGTGACATTTTGGACATTAATATTGCAGGGATTCTTTATATCCCCTCTCCATACCCTTGTGCGTTCTTACCGAGTCCTTCAAAGGCAACGGTCAAGTCCTCTAACCTGAAAAATATGGGATTGTGCGTCTTTCCTTTACCTGCTAGTTGGATAGAAAGGATATGCTGTGATCCACTAAGACTGTGTGTGTGTGTGTTTGTTTGCATGTCTATAAGCTGTGAGCGCATATGGCTCTTCTACCCAAATCTGCTTCACTCCTAACCTTCAACGGACGCAGTATGACTGAGTGATCAAGCAGATCAAGCCCACATCTACCTCAGCTCCTTTCTGTGGTGACATTTCGCCAAACCACAGGCAATCCAGGCCGCCCTGATCTTCCTCAGCCCATGTTTATTCAAGAGCAAGGTGGACCATCTGAGTCGGGGTGACGATGGGGACAGCTTGAGTCTTAACGATAAAGAAAAAAATAAACTTTATCTGAGGAACACAGGTAAAACTGCTAATGGCGTGAGGGTGGAGATGAAGACAAAATCAGTGTGCAGAGCAAAACAGGGGGAGAGCTGTATATAAATATACAGTAATCTCAGTTGGTTTGTTAAAATACAAAGAAAATCTGCTGATCTGCAATGATGACATTTTTGCTTTTGTCTTTAAAACATGTCCCTTCTATTTTGGGACTCCTCAAAGGATCTAATCGTTGATTATTCATTACATTTATATAAAAAAAAATTTTTTTTAAATGCAATCACTCTCGCAAACAAATGTAAAAAAAAATGGCAGTAATCCTCTCGCTGCATTGTGCCTCCGTGACTGATTCTTCAAAGTGTCCTTTTCCAATAGCTGGCAACCAGATATCTGATCGCTGAAATATATATTTTTTAAAAATTGCACTACATTGCAGAGTATTACTAAACTCAGGGAAAAAAAAGGAGAGAAAGCTTCTGCTCCCTTGCATCAGGAATAAAAATGCCTTTAGGCCGCATGTAGTAAATAATAACTGCTGATGCTTGAGGGAGCAGAGAGGTAGTTATTAATTATACCACGATGTGTTCAAGCACAAGGTATTAGCCTCTCCTGCACTAACCGCTAACCGCTAACTGGTGTTTGACCGGCACTGAGCTCTCTAATACGTCTGCAGGGACACAGGAGGTTCTAATTAATCCTGAGCTGACGGCCAAGCCAGGACGTCCCTCGGGAGGCATCAGGGAAAGCAAGGAGTATCAGCACACTTATCCACTGATTAGACTCGCCGTCCTCGCCGGGATGCTGAAAGGCGATGCCGGGCTAAAGGGCCGCAACTGTTCTTCTCTCACCTGGGTAAGTTGAGCGACGGTGCTTTGCTAAATGTCTCGTTTAAAGACAAAAAGTGAAACTGGTCAGCTTTTATAACTAACTGTCAGTCAAACGAGAGCGTCACGAGCACGCGTCATTAATACATAAAACAGAATATTCATATCCTGTCTGACTCGCTCAAACTTTCCTCTGCTGAAAAGGTTGTGTGACAGAGGATGAATCTCATGCATGTTTGTCAATATAATTTGTTCTCCCCTTCACCCCAGAGGACTACGCCGGTCCCTTAAGGTTCCCGACTCAAATGCCAACATCTGTCTGGCAACGGAGCCAGAACGAGACAGACTAGGACACCTTCATCAAAGGTATTCTCCGGTTGACAGAAGCCACAAGGTGGAATCTGAGAGATGAAATTATGGGCGAGCCGAAAGAACCTTGAGTATGCAAATCCCTCCCTGCACCCTCCCCCATGTTAAACCATCCATCTTGATTAATATTTCATGGGATGAAAATCTATTAATTAGGAAAAAGTTGAAACTTTTCTGGAAGTAGCTAAGGTCTTTGTTTTATTGTTTTTTGGTTTTTTTTTTCTGATGTATGTCTCTGATGCCATTTCCTGGACGCTCATCTTGGAAAAACCGAGACAAAACATCATGCAATAACGGGCCAAAAAGCACCGCCGGCTTCTCCTCTGCCTGGAATTTATGACGCGCTGTGCAAAGCGAGGCCAAATTTGCTGTAGGTCCAAAAGCACTGATATCCACAAACAATTTGGCATGGCTACTCACACTTCTCCCCATTCACTAACCTTCTTTTATGTGTGTTTTACTTGGCACCATCCGCCCACCCTCCACCTCCTCCCCCAAGCCCACTCAGCTGATAGCAGTGGGTGAGAGTGGCACATCACAGTGCTACGCTCTTTCTACCCCACCGCTTTCATTATATTGTCATTTTGAATTATCAGCAGCAATGGACTGGCAAGGATGACTGACACATTCCTGCGAGCGGCAGCAGCTACAGCCTGGCTCACCGGCGTGTTCTGGCAAGCCCCGCTTTACGCCGTGCCAGACAGGAGAGGGCCGGCCAAGTGTCTGGCCAAGGGGCTGCACTAATACCGCATAAATAGAGGGGGGAATCCCCTGCCCCTATACTGGCTGAAAACAATACATCTGTGTTGTAGTGGAAGGTGATATTACCTGTAAAGACATGTGCTCATCCTGAGATTATATGTAACTGAGGAGAAAAGTCACATGAAGACGCTCCGATGCAGATGTGGTAGGGTGAGTACATTTTAATAACAGCACTGGATCCATTACCAAATGTCAATTTCAAGTCAAGTGATATAATTGAATAAAACAGATGCTCTCTTTGCCAGAAATATGAGGCACTATAACTAATGTGTCAGTGAAGACCTATCTGAAACAAGCAGGGGTGACAGAAAAGATATCACTATAAAATGCGGTTTTAGCAGTAAATTAGATCGTGGAGCAACGGATTTCACCATAATTTGCATTTTGCATGTAAGCAGTGTCGAGCCAAAAATACTTGGCGCAACACCACAGCGGCAGTCTCAGAGGGCTTAACAGCACAAGCGGAGAGCAAAAAATGGGAGAGAAAGACAATGAAAATGAAGAAGGGGTGGGGAGGGGGGGCAGTAGCTGAAAAAGTGGGGGAAAAAAAGAAAAAAGGACATGGTAATAAAAAAAAAAAAGGAGTCCCAGTACAGCGGGGCGATGGCCAGGATGGAGTCTTGTGGGACGTTACATTTCACAAGACGCTGGGATCCACATCAACCAGTTAGCAGCGGTTTTACAGCTATGACTGTGGTGAAAACCACTTTGTTGCCTAGGATGTAAATTACGTGTTCATACAGAATCACGGGCTCTGACACTGAAAGGATCCAAAATACTGATCCTCTGTGTTTTCCACTCAGCAGACAGCACTATGAATATGTATTACAAAGCCTAAAAAATAAAAAGTATTCAGATGTCTCATAACTTGGAAAGTCTGGGCATTATTAGGGCTCGAGTTGCCTGGTAGGGCTCGCACAATGAACATGAAATTAGTTGAGCCACTTACTGTCTTAGTGTGCGACTTCTTTGACATGAGCTTGCACCCTGGCTGTGCACTTTCCCAGGACTGCAGCTCCTTAAAGACACTTCATCGGCTCGTCCTGCGGTTCACTTAAGAATAGTTGTTAGTGAAGTTGTTAACAGTTACATTTAAGCTGATTTGTCAAGCAGACGGAGGGCAATTTGTTGACAACCGAGACTGCAAGACAGGAAGACATGAGTCTGTTTGAATGACTGTTCTCAAGACTGTAATTGAACTTAATTGGGAAAGGAAACAGAAATACGTACAGGTTTATAAAAGGAGAGATTAGATGAACCTATTTAATATTCCAAGATTGTGCTTTAAGCTTAACAAATAAAAAAAAGGGTTAAAAAAAAAAAGAAACTAGAAGCACATTTTCAATGTTTTTCTTCCCACTTTTGATGCAAAAATCTTCACTCGCTTAAATCAGAAAAACATGCAAGAGTCTGATTGGTTGCATTTAATTCAAACAAGTGTTTGTCTAAGGGAAACTGGGGTTCTCCCACATGTGGGCCCCAAACACACACACCGCAACTTACCCCGGTTGTGTAAGTGCTGACTGCTGTGTGTGTGTGTTTTTTTTTCCAGTTTAAAAACTCATTGTGGAGTTTTTATGTCAGCCCATCCACACCTCTCTGTGATTCTTGGAGAAGCACTCAGACTGCTGTCAAACTTATTGAAATCAGGGTGAGGCAGATAGGACGGTGCTGTGAGCCATCGGCTCCTATTCTGGCACACACGCACATGGAGAAAATGCGCTCTGGGGCCAGCGCTTGTAAGAGTTCAGTTGTTGCTGAAAGAGTTAAACAATTCAATTTACAGACAGAAAGTCGTCCTTTGATTTTGGTGTGAGAAGATTTTCTTCCTCCGAGAGTTGAAAATGAACATGCTTGGTTTTTTGTTTTTTTTTGTCTCTCTTTCATTCTTTCTACGTAATTTCAGTATTAAAGGGAATGAGTGTTTAAGGCCACAGCTGAACTGACTTGAGGACCAGTCGCTTAAACTAACTCTGCCCATAAACATCCTGACGCCAGTTAATTGTTGGTTTGAAGATCAGCAGCCCCCCCACCCCATCCCCTTCCTACCTCCCCTCTCAACTCTGCTTTCTTTTTTTCTCACACTTACTCTGTCCTTTCATTCCATTCTTAAACAATGAACGTAATTTTTTATAGCGAAAGTCAGATAGAGCAGGCGAGGCGCGGAGACAGAAACAAAGTAATGGGAGCGAGGGAGCGACTGCGAGCAGGCGGTGGTGTGAGAAGGGGCGTATGGCACCCATTATCTTGTTTATTAAAAGCAAGTTTCTTTCCTTCGCTCCCTCCTCCCCATGCAGCTGACCGCAGATATTTCCAAGGGCCTCGCTCTGCTGTTCTGTGCCTACTTCACAGGCAGCTGGAAGGGTCACAGAAGTTGAAACCAGAGGGTGTCAATCGTCTGTTTCGCTTTGTGACCCACTGGAGGCATCTCAAAGCCAGAGAGAAGTGTGCATGTGTACGAGCGGTATGCGCCTGTTTGCCTGTGCGTGTGTACAGCCGAGCATAATTTATGTGTGCATGTGCATCTAGTGATGAAGCTCCAATAAAACAAACTATGAGGAAAGGGAGAGACTGCGCGCACTGTGTGGAAACTGCAAGACCTGCAGCTCCCGACGAAGCTGGAGCTCAGCGTTCAGAGTGAACTGCGTCAAGAACGTGTTTAACCGTGCAGTTAAGCATTTGTTTTTCTATCTTTCACCTGTTTGTAGTTAGGGATTTAGGTGCTGTTGTAGTAAGATGGAACTCATCAAATGCTGATTTGCTAATGAACTGTATGAGGCTTTAATATGAAATGAATAAAGATTTTTATTTTTTTTTAAAGTTAAAGAAATGTGATGAAGAAACTTGTTGCAGGAGAGTGCAAGGCCAAAAGACGCACACGCTCAGTGCTCTCTGGCAGTTGAGTATCAGCCCACAGGACATTTCCACTGCTCGAGCCTTGCACGTGGTTTGATCAGCAAGTTCCAGCACAGTTTTACTGCATGGATCAAGAACCAACAGCCCTACTGATCTGACTCTCTGTGCTCTTTACCTGGGAATCCAGTGCAAATGCACAACTTCGCTTGGTCTGGACTTCCAGGGAGTGTATCAGGAGCGCTGGGAGCAGTGCTGTGCTTCACAAAGACATGAGATAGAGGGATTTGTTTTGCTTTTTATTCACCAAGTTGTTGTTTTTCCATACATTGCGACTGTTTCTCAGATGCTCTTCACACAACTGTATAAAAACAATAGACTACATGAATATGAAGATGAATAAATTATTTGTCTTTTTCTGTTCTGCTGACTTCTCACTCTGCTCATCTGGATATTACTATTGTCTAGTCCTCTGCACCACCCCCTGCCCTACATCCATGAATCTTCTCTGGGGCCTCCCTGTTTTCCTCCTGCCTGGCAGCTCCATCTTTAACATCCTTTGGTCAGTATTTTTGCTATCTCTCCCTTTTTTTTTCCACTGAAAGGTTGCACAGGCTGGATTCAGAGCACCAATAGTGATAAAGAGAAGAAGCAATAGGAGGTTAAACGTTATAAATCTACCATTAAAACACCCATTGGCTGAGTGGTTAGTGTTTTTTTTAGGCTATCTGTTGGTCTATGTATGGATTACTGGCATAAAACAAAATCCATGGATAACATTTTAAATTGAGTTCAGACAGCTAACACACGTCGATGTCAAACACAAACAACATAAATGAAACACACAAGGCGTCCCAGAAACAAGATCAACAGTATTTCATAGCGAATAAACAACAGTAAAATATAATTTAAACATTAGGACCTACTTGTTCTGGAGGCTTCGCAGTAAATCCATGTCCAGCATGACTCAGTCATTTAGAGGTAAATTCACATGTTGTCCAAATGTTATTTCATGTAATGGGTCACACCCCACACGGAGTTCATGGCTGTGCTTTATATGTTTTCCGTACTGTATCGGGATGCCCACATGTTACCCAGCAGACAGTACTACTGTATATGAAGTGAGGCAATTTCACTGCTGGTAAAACTGGCTGTAAAACATCTGAAGCATTTCTGTATCTCCTCCATCTTCCGCTACAGCAAATGGGTTTCAGACATGAAGCATTAACAGTGAAAATCTGCACAGAAACTTAATTCATATGGTTTTATTGCCGTTGTCATCAGTTCACGATATGAATTGTGCACATGAATGAGTTAATCCCATGGCTTCAAAAAAGGCACTCGCGACGCTGCTTGTGTATCCCGCACAGATGAAGTGTCGAGGCTGAGTTCTCAGGGCGATTTTCTTGTGTTGTGGGTATTTTCTTCTGGAGAACTGTTAACACAATACAGATTTCAAAAAGAATTTATGAGTGATTTAAATAAATATATTTTTGCCAGTCGTATATTCACTGCAGTTGTCGCAGCTCCAGATCATCTCTGTCATAAACATCACAAATTAGCATTCTGGTATGTGTGGTTTACAGTTTGGGGAGAGACTTGGTCATGTTTGCATACACAGACTGGAGTGTCATCAGGAGATCATTAGAGTAAGTAATATTTCAGCTTTTGGGCCACAGTTTTAATCTTGAAAGACCTTGACCTTCTTTCGACACTCAAATTTATATTTGACAACGTTTTATCATCTTGATTCTTTGTGACTTTCCATAACTGTACGAGAATTTGTTGTAAAAACATGGCTTTTAAATTATGCTTCAGAAGGTTATTACTGGAGAAAAACACATTACTTCCAACCTCCAAGCTAAAAAACGAAGCTAATGTTGAAGAATTAAAACTGCAGTTCCTCTCATTTCCCCTTGAGGCTGGTTAAAACAAGTCAATCCCAAGACAGACTCACATGTAAAAATGCAGCTTTCCCCATCAAAACATCTCTAAAGGAAGTGATTTAGTTGTATCCAAATTATAGTATGGATACCAACACTGATATCACTATCGGATCTATACTAGCACGATACTTTGTTTTTATCCTCAAAGTTCAGTGTGTAGCAAACTGTTAAATAAATGTTTATTTTGGAAATGAAAAAATATACCTGAAACATGCACTGTGAAAAACATTGAAACCTTTTTGTTTTGACTGCCACAACTACCGTATATCTGCTAGTAGTGGCCTGTCTCTTATTGACGCCCGTTTCTAATAAATGCCGAGTTTGAGAACATGCCATGACAAATAGACGCCGGTCTCCAATAGTAGCCTTTAAGCCATTAAGCGCCGGTCATTTTGCCCTTTCATCTCCACTGATAATTTTGTTAAATCCTGAAATGTTCATCCGATGTTGTTGCCTACATTTTGTGGCCGTAAATACGGTACCATAACGTATTTTACTGTCAAATGAACTCTGTTTACCCATCACCATTCCATCTGAGAAGGGAATAACTGCCAACAACCGCCAGCCTCTTTTAAACGCTGGGCCGTCCGACAAATTATTTGAATAAACGCCAGGGCTACGATTGGAAGATATACGGTATTTATTTTATTTATAGCCTGTAGCACATTTAAAAACCAGAAGTTGACCCAAAGTGCTTTAGATGTAGGCACGCATAAGTGCCAAAAACATTTGCAGAAATTTGCACTTCTGATTCTTCTCATAACTCAGAACACACCGCTCCC
The DNA here is from genome assembly GCA_015108175.1 of Pelvicachromis taeniatus. Taxonomy (NCBI): domain Eukaryota; kingdom Metazoa; phylum Chordata; class Actinopteri; order Cichliformes; family Cichlidae; genus Pelvicachromis; species Pelvicachromis taeniatus. The sequence goes on along the minus strand of VURO01050194.1, from coordinate 841 downwards.
CTGTAGCTGCCTCTACAGGTTTAAAACTATCGGCATTGTTATCCGCAGTACTGGCCCTATAGTGACCTGGTTTCGGCTCGATCCAGTATTACAGATCAGTAGTAAAGTTTGGGGAGGGGCCACTTTGACTGACTTACCTGTCAATCAGTCAAAGAGACTCAGAGATGAGGCAAAGCTGAGGTGAACAGCAACAACTGTCAACAATACCTGTGTACAGGACTATGTTTGCCAATGGGCTTTAATACTTAGTAACACCATCAGATGCACCAGAAGTAATGTATTTGAAGTTGTGTACTTGACTCATACTGAAATGCTTTTCCTGCATCTGATCTGTGCAGCTCACTGACACATTCACTTAGCTTTGTTAGATTTTATCTGCTTTCATTTTGTCATATTTCAGATTTTAACTCCTAAATATTCTAAAAGTTTGACATAATCACATGGCCACATTAGTCAACAGGTAAATCACAAGGATAAAGTCAGGCTCTGTGAACACATATTGCCTGATAATCGGATCGTTTGCTCTTATATGTACTGTTTAAAAGGCAAGAAAAAGGTCTGCATGTGGAAACTGTGGAGGACTGTGAGAAGAGTAAGACTTTCACACCAGAGCGCTGAGTTTGAGTCATACACATTTTAGAAAATGTTATTATTTACAAAAATGTCACTTGGTTAGGTTTAGACTTTAAAAAAAAAAAACTTGGGTAGGCTTAGAAAATGTCCTGATTTGATGTTAAAATACAGCAGTTATCTGAGTCTTTTATAACTTTGATTTTCATTGGTTTCCATGGTGACAGCTCCCTGCTTTTGTGTTCATGTATTTGTGTTTTTTTTTTTTTTT
>VURO01050193.1:19785-44644 GCA_015108175.1 Pelvicachromis taeniatus | reverse complement strand
AGGGGGAGAGCAACACAGACAGAACACAAAACCACAAGTCAAAACCTGGGATATAAATAATCAAAACTGCACACAAAGAAAACAGAACTACAAAGTAACTAGGGCAAGAAAACTCAGGGCATGGGACAACTCAAAGATATAACAATAATCCAAGACAGAAACAATATGGCAAGTAAACACACACACACACACACTAGGTCATGGACCCAGGACCGTGACAATCGGTAATATGCAGTTGGCCTCACCCAGTCAAATCTAAACACCTGTGCTATGATATACTAGGCAAAAAAATCATTAAATGATGGAAGAATGATGTTCATCCCTACAGTTTCACACACTGTTGCAATTCATGTCAAGCAGCTGTTGAACTGTAGTGTGGAGTTGTGTGAAAAACACCCAATTAAAACATTTAGGCTGGTTTTCCTCTCATTTGTCAACAACTTGTATATTAGGTTGGTCCCAAGTTAACAGTAGATTAATCATTCCAGTGGATCGACCAACATAAAGTAATTACATAATGTTATATATATATATGTGTATTACATTATGTATGCTTCTTGCAAGAAGCCCAGCAATTTGTATTTTGCGCCTGGGACATCATGTATGTCCCAGGTAAATACAACTTTGACTCTGTGGCTTGGCAAGAAGCAGACTTGGTGGCTTGGACTTACTCAGCCTTATTTACCTCACTCTGCACAACTAAGCTAAAGGTGTGAGTTAGATATGCTGCATATTTTAACAACTGAGCTTTTAGCCAGAGTTCTGTCTGTTTTGGCAGTGCTGGTGACAGAGATGCTTTGTAAACATGCAGCTGCAACCTCACATGAAGCTCAAGGTTGACTCAATGCACCACATGCTAAATGAGGTGCTGAATTTAAGAGTGTAGGAAATACATTTTGGGGGTTATCTTATATATATATATATATATATATATATATATATATATAAAATCCCATAGTTGCCTTGATGCATTTGGTAAGGCAATTAATATTAAGCTAAATGTCACAAACATATGAAAAAAACTGCATAAAGAAGTAGAATGATATTTAGCTGAAATTATCAAAAATAAATGAAAATAAATACAATACAGTAAAAATTTACATTAGAAAAATATTAAGTTATAAAATAATGCATGACAAAGCAAATAAAATAATAAAAAAAAATACCTGCTAACTATTATTATGGAGTGTTAGAGTTGTTTTTATTTTTTGTGTCACCATCACCACTCTGTCTTTTTCCTCCTGAAGAAGAAACAGGAAGGATTTGTCTGGTCACTGATATTTGAAAGCATGAAATTATGATTGATGTAACACCATGCACTACTCTACTCACATTATTATACATACAGTTATACATACAATGATGTAGTTGCAATAATAAATAAATAAATAGAAAATCATATTGGTAAATGTGTGAATTTACAATTTCAAAACAACTTCCAACCAACACGTCCATTGATGGCAGCAACAACAAAGGCCACCAGTAGTTATCATAATAAACACCGTGTGATAAAAAGGAAAGGAAGCAGGTAAAAAAATTAGAACGTGTCCCAAAAAATTCTGTCATTCCATAAGTTATTATGGTAAGTTTGGATCTGTTGTGCTGACTATGGGTCAGCACCAGTTGGTTTCCTCTTAATGGCAAAAGAAAAGCTAAAAGCTGTTATCCCCTGAATTTTCCTCAGCCTCTCAAAACTGTGATTAATCACACTGCAGGAGCTGTCACATTTTTAATGAGGTGTGTTTTCGTACGTAGTACATTTTGTCAGTGATGTTGTCACCACACACATTCTGCCTTCTCCTTTTCTCTGTACTGTGACTGTAACCGCCCTGTAACCAGTGTGTAGTCTTATAAGTTGGATCTAAGCCTTCAGAAGTGGGTCTGCACTCTGTCACCAGGCGACACACTGTAACCATACACTGGCCATAAACACTGATGAGGCCAGGCAAGGAGGGAGGGGTGCACTCAGAGTGTAGGAGAAATGGAGGTTGAAGGAAGTAGTAGGGGTGGGGACAGTCGAAAGTGTATTAAGATGGGGGTTGGAGGTGTAAATTCTGGAGAGATGAGAGAAGTCAGAAATATGATTGAGGTGAGTTCCTGTGTCATTGTGGGAATCCAAGATATTCCCAAACTACATAGTATCGCTGTTCCTTATTTGGAACAGCAGCCTCAGTACACAGGCACACACACACTCCCCTGTGTAACAGGGGCTCGGTTCTCTGGAGGACACTCTTGTTTCAAAGGGCTCCAGCAGGATTCCCTCACAGAACAACATTGTCTGCTTGCACTGTAATAAAAGTGATCTGCTTCATGTCACCAGCCTCTTACTGTTCATGCTGTTCTCCCGCCTTTTCCCCTTTTTCCCCCTGTATCCTTAAGATCTTGCTTGGAGTGTGAGACAAAATCCTTTTAGTTTTTAGAGGCTATCTTGTTTGGACTAGCTTATATTTTAAATGTTTGGCCAGCTTTCCTGACATCCTTAGTGCAACACTGGGGCCACATTTAACTCTTTTTAAACAAGAGTGTGTGTTCTCAAACACCCATACTCTTGCACAAAGTGGCCTCATGTCTAGGCTTATGTCTAATCTCTCTGTGTGACTAAAGACGTTTTCTGCCAGCTCCTGGTCTCAGCACAGCCTGTGTTAGATTTGTCCCAGTCTCGACAGCAGACTTTGTATGGAGATTTAGGAGCAGCCTCTAGTTGTGCAAAATAACTTACAATTTCATTTTCTTTGGCAAGTTGCACAAGTAGAAAAGCCAATTCTGCATTTGATGGCAGTTTGTGCCTGTTTACGGGAAGACCCTGTGTCATGGGGTATTGTCAAAGCCACATGTGAAAAGCCACATCATTGCCAAAGTAAATTTGTCCATATTCTTGTCTCTGTTGTTAGGCCATATCCTGTCCACACTGGTCTCAGTACAGCCTCTTTCTAAAGCACTAGCACTAATGAAATACAGCTCAAATTATGATGATTCATATTTTCTTTGACCAGAAGAAGTGGGTTTTTGAACAAAGTGCTTACTTGTCTTTTTTCAGGTAATGTGCTTATTATTTTCTGTCCACAAGAGGGCAATGGCACACTCAGAAAGGAGTGAAACTTCCAGCTGTTTCACAGCAGGGTGATGTCAAAAAAACTTAGTGCTTAGTGTGGTGACAATATCACACCAAACCAAAATGTGGAGAGAAATCCTTGAGCAGGGGAAAGTCCCACTTTGGGTTTAATGTTCTCATTGTTAGAAAATGATTTGGATTTTGTTTGTGTGTGTGTTCATACAATCCAGGTCCTGGTGAGTGAGGACTCGGACGGTGAAGGAGTGGTGGCTCACTTCCCAGCTCATGACAAACCTATATCCTGCATGCAATTCAACCCCAGTGGTAACACACACACACACACACACACACACACACACACACACACACACACACACACACACACACACACACACACACACACACACACACACACACACACACACACACACACACACACACACACACACACACACACACACACACTCTTAACTGTTGAAGAAGAAGACTGAACACTCAGTGACCAGAACACTAAAAACAGCGCAGCAGTTACACTTCCATTCGAGTGTACAGTAACATATTGTTTGTTTGGCTCACATGTGGCTGCTTCATCTTGTTTCTTTGGTTGGGCTGGATGTAACCACCCAAGCCAAATTCCAAGTGTGTGTATTCCACTTAAACTAGTGTTTGGCCTGTGTTTCCCCAGCCTCAACAAAGGAAGCACATGTAGATCAGACATTGTATCCATATGGTAAATGTGTTATTTATCACTTAATCTTCGAGAGAATGCAGTAAATGAGAAAATAAAATAAAATCAATATTTGCTGTGAGCACCCTTTTCCTTCTAAAGGATTATCTGATTTCTTTTAAATTGTCAAACAATCCTGCTAATGTATTTGTAGGCTAGCTTTGCAATCTTCACCTCTTTAGTAGAGATGTGCTTGAAACAGGTTGTGAATGGCACACTGATGCAAGAAGCCCAAGCTCTGCATACTTCCAAAACAAGATTTTTACACGAATCGCTTTAAACATTTATTTTGAAGTCTGATCCAAAGTAAACACAATACTTAGGCTGCCTGGAAGAGGCATTTCAATAACTCCTTTAGCAATCTTCATCAGGGAATTTATGTTGTGCATTCTCCTCGCTTTGCGTTTTTATGTAATCTGTTGCTCTTTCCTTTTTCTCTTGTTTTCCTAAAAGAAAATCCTTCATCATGGTGCAAAATGAATTCAGTGCACATCAAATGCTGACTGGATGGTACTAATTTGATGTGTTCGGTTTCATTTTTTTTGCACCTGTGTTTGTGTTTAATATGTGTTTATTCTTTGTCATTTACGAGCAACAAATGTGACAAATGAGTCGTTGAACACCAACAAACGCATGCATTGGTTGGAACATTTTTTTAGCATTGTTTTACTTCATTCCACATAGAAAAGGACACGAGATGCTTTGTAAGTGTGAACAGGCTACGTCATCACTTTCTGTGTGTGATCTTTGTGCGTATGTTTCTGTTACTCTGCTGTGTGTGTATGTGTGCAAGTTAATAAAGAAGCTGCTGAGAGATGACTCTAACCCTGTGACCTCTAAGCTCCAGGAATCCTTGACTTACTTAGACTTATGACTAAACTTAGCAGCGCCATCTCAGCAGGTTTAAGATCATATTTTAGACAAAGACAGACCAGACATGGTTATCTTAACCCCACATTCTCCTACCTCCTGTCAACAAAATCACATATATTATCCATCTATGCAGCTAAGCTACTAAATATGTGCTCATATATTTTTTTCCATTAGGATACTTGTCTTAAGGAGCTACAAAGGTTGTTAAGAAGTAAAGCTTAGGATAAGTAGTTGCTCTTGATATCTTGCTACCCCACCCTCAAAATAACAACAAAACAACAACAAAAACCTCCACAAACAAATATTGACTTTGACTTTGTTCTCAGATCATTTATTGAAGGCCGGCAGACCAACTTCGTTCAGCTTTGATGTAATGTGATCATGATCAAGTGAAATATTTAAGCTGACCATTTGATAACCAGTGCCAGGATTTACCAGACTAATGATTTTAGAAGTCATGCAGAAGACGTCAACAGGATCAACTTTTTGGGATTTCCTTAACTGGATGATTGAGCATGCATCAGGAAATTGTGTTTCCATGTTTAATTGTGACTTCTGCTTCTTGTTCCTAGTTTTACTTCACCTGTCTTTTTAGCCTTAATTAGTTTTAGCTGTTGTTTGTTTCGCACTTGTTTCTTCTTCCCTTGATTGGATCTCAGTGTGTGCTACCTGTGTCTTTACTCATCCTTTCTCCCATTGTGTTATTTTGGTTCTACCTGTTTCCCTGAATGCTTCTCTGTGGTGCCTGAATTGTGTTAGTTTGCAACTTGGATTTTGTTTTGCTTCTGTTTTAATTGGGATTTTTATCAGTCCATAAATGTCTCGCCTTTTTGTCATAAAGTTTGCCTCTGAAGTGTGCTTTTGCGTCCTTTGCTCTGCACGTCCCCTTACATGTCAGTGACTTCTGTAAGCAGCAGAGTATTTGAAAGCACTGGTAAAGATTTTGTAGCAGTTATTGGCCTTTCTTATTTGTTTGGTGGCTGTTATTCTAAGTAGTTTTTGTAGTTGAAATTAATAGTTAACATAGATTTAAAAACAATCTTGAATATGATACTTACAATTATGTAAAGTAGAATAACCAATTTTAAGCAGCCAAATAGGGTAGGGGCCAAAATCCTCTAACCTGATGTTGGGCTTTGAATGCCTTTGGATAAATAGGAATCACTTGTTTTTGTTTATTATATCCACAACATCTTTATTCTAAAATTGATGCTCAAGGAAATGGTGACTGAAACACTATGGATATGTGATACAGTTTTTGTCAAAAGCTTACATTCACTGAATGCTTCATGGTCATCGATATTGGAATCAATATTTCTGCACAAGAAAAAATAGTTAGCCAGCTGACTGTTTTTTATGTCGTAGCGTAAGAAATGTCACAATCCTGTGCCAATTTCTGGAGATGTCTTCATTCATTATTTAAAGAAATAATGTTGTCTTTACTTCTAAGATCCATACTAGGCTTCCACTGAATTCAGTGTATTCCAGTGCTGTTCATGTGGATTTTACAGTGTTTTCAGTGTACTGGTTGATGCTGCGTCAGCATCCCAAAACAATCTGCTGTGACCCTTTACACTGTCATCATCAAATTCCAAACACATTTTGAATCTTTCTAACTCTTAAGTGAGCCCAATCTAAAGAGCTAATACATTTTTAAAATACAACCTTAAAGAGCCCACGAAATGTAGCGGAAAAAACCCCCAAACAGATTTCCATCCTTTTAAAAAGAAATAAAAACTACAGGCAGGGCATGTGATGAGATTAGGGTAAATCTGAACACAGGCATAGAAACTTCTCTTGCAGGACTGCTTTCATCATTGTTTTTCTTTTATTCATTTTCATTTCTAAGCTGCCTCTTTTTCAGTGTTCTATAATTAAAGGCCTCTTGTTTTGATCAAAGTCCAAATCCTGAGTGATTGGTTCATTGGTTTGCCTCTAAGTGAACTCGTTCCAAGTTAGTGGAAGTGGCTTTTACTGAACTACCTTTCCTGCCTTACTGAGGTTTGCTTCACAGTGTTCAACCTCAACATGGCAGAAACAAGAAAGAAACAATGATATGACTCCAGTAGAGCCTGGAAAACCAAGACGTTTTGGCTGGGAAGAGTTATGTAAGAAACCCCAGTGGCTTGTGTGTGTTGGAGGCTCTACAGAGGGTGGACCGTTCGCCGCCAGTTATTGGTGTGGCGGCTGGCGCTTCGGTGGATCTGTGGATCTATTCCTAGTGGTGTAATTAGAGGGACGCAGATGAAGTGCAGTGGCAAAGCGCTCTCTTTAACAGCTGCGATGTGTGTGTGCTTGTTTTCTTTCACGTCTCGTCCTTTTAACTTATCCTTAATGATCCTTGACTTGATTATTGGGTTTAAGGCCAAGGTCAAAATAGACTCATATTTTGATGAAAGAGATACTGTCCAGCAACTTGGCCTTTTTTTTGTTTTTGGTGAATATGACTGGCACTAGATGGAGTGATTGATTCAACAATCAAGCAGCGCACCATCCACTTCATTCTTTCTGACCCATGCTCAGTTTGACAAAGATGAAGTCCTTTACATGCAGTTGTGGGAGAAGTGTCAGTGCCACAGTATAAACACATTTATTTCATCGTGCAGTCCAGTATTTGCAACCTGAGAAATTTAGTTTTAAATTTTTTTAAAACAGCTAATTTTAGTCTTGAATATTATGTATAAAGCACGTATTAAGTGTATGTAATAATTTTGCACTGATGTAATAATATGAAAGGCAACTCGAAAGGTTCCACACGGACCACAATTAAGTAATGAATTACTTCAGAACTCTTAAGTACTCGCTTGTCATTTTTCAGCTTAAAAGAGCCACAATTCTTTTGAGTTTGTGCTTTTCATGTTTAAAAATTTGATATTTCCTTTCTTGTAAGTCTTGTAAGTGCATTTATTATTCCTGGACGATCCAAAAATATTTAGTTCCTTTAGCTTTTTGCTCACTTCTAGTTTTTACTCTTAAGGTTACAGAAAACTTGTGTGGGTTAAGTTCCCCCTTACAAACTTAGTTTTCAGCTTTTTAGGAATAATAACTATCCATCCATCCATTCTCAGCCGCTTATCCTTTTCAGGCACTGGTGCCTATCCCAGCTGTCTTGGGGCGAGAGGCAGGGTACACCCTGGACAGGTCGCCAGTCTGTTGCAGGGCAAACACATGTAGACAGACAACCATTCGCACTCATAGTCACTCACACATTCACACCTATGGGCAATTTAGAGTTTTCAATTAACCTATCCCTACAAACTGCATGTTTTTGGACTGTGGGAGGAAGCCGGAGTACCCGGGGAGAACATGCAAACTCCACACAGAAAGAGCCCGGCCTGATGGTGGAATTGAACTCAGGATCTTTTTGCTGTGGGGCAACAGTGCTAACCACCGTGCCACCATGCTGTGAATAATAACTAATTAATTATTAAATAATAACTTTTAAATAACGGCCATTAGAGGAAACCCTGGCTTGAAATTGACATTTTCTTCAATTTCCTCTGCAGTAACTTGTGGCTATAGCTTTAAATAAACAGAGTGGATTGAAAAGTTCAGGCATTCATGAAACTACTCAAAGCATCACCCATGCAAGTATGTGCTATGCTTGAATAAATGTAGTTACTTAGTAATCTTAATCATTGCAGGTTATTGAGTCATCAGTCAAATTCATAGATTAATCCGATGTCTTGCCTGACCATGAAAAAGTAGTACATACGTTTTGTACTGGTATATATTTTCACCTTTGTCTTGTGAAGAATCCTTTTTCAGTCTCATGAAATCCATGGTAGATGAGTACAAGCATGTCTGTGCAGCAACCTAGAAGTTCTGAATAGGGAAGTTTTGAATACCCTTTCAAAGCCAAGACTGAATCTCTCCCCTCATGGAGCTGTCCCATAAACCATATCCCTGGTCTAGTAATAGGCTGGTCTAATGAATAGCCTGGCTGTTGTGCCTGACCATTGAGGCAGCTGTGCCATGAAGGCAGCTCGTGGTGTAATAACTCTATCTGTACATCTCACTAATGTGTGAAAGAAACCAGGCTGTTGTTGAAAAACCTTGGACCCACACGCACATGTTGAACATGAGGGGAATGCCCCACACACAAGCAGCTTCACTTGGCCACACGTTTAGTATGGATTAAGTCATGTCTTCACACCAGGATAGTAATTAGCACTCGTAGGCGGCTCTGATCTGATTTACAGCGTCTACACTACAGGCCTCTCAGTTTTGCCTTTTTCAGAGATTAAAAAAAACAAGCAAACAAACAAAAACTCAATTTTACTGAGACTATTGTAATATTTGGGTGTTTTTACAATACTTGTCATCACTCAGGCTCAGGCTGATGCCTCCATTATTTGCTATTTTTATTAGCATTTGACAGAAAACAGGAAATGTGACTTAAATGGAATGTGCAAGGCATCACTATGAGACGTGTCTTCCTAGTGTGCAGCCATGGTGTTTGTATTGTTTCAGATGAAAATGCAAGGTTTAACCAAAGATGTGATTTTAAACTGGTCATGTATATGTTTTTCAAACAAATTTGACTTCTACAGTAAACAGCTATTTTGGTACAATGAGAGGCATTCATTTCCTGCTTACTTGCGTATCAAGGTGGTGGTTTTAAGAGCCTAATAGCATTGGTTCTAGCGTCTAATTTCTAACGTCACCATGTAAGTTTCAAATCCACAAAAAACACATTGTGCATTACACAGTGTTTTTAAAGTAATTAAAAATCATTTTCAAAAATCATAGCAATATAGAAAACTACGGTTAAAATAATGAAATATTTGCCATCTCAGTGGATAAGCCCAGTGCTTTTGCAGGTGAAAAGTGGTTATTAAAGTACATGGTCAGAGCTACAGAGTGTAGCTGGATCAGCTAGACAGTGACTCAGGGTCTTTGGAAAACTTGGCTGAGAAAAACCTGACCACAACAAACAGCAAAGCCCACACGGTGCGGTAATGTGCAGGTCATTTCTTTACGGTATGTGTGTAGGTGGGAGGCTGAGTGGGGAAGAGAAGAGTGGGTAAGTTCCTTGTTTCTATGAATTGTGGAACGGTTTGTTTGTTTGGCAGCGTATATATGGAAAGCAGTGGTTATGAGTGACATTTTTGAACGACTTGGTGTTCCCAAATGTTCCCTTCATTTTTTTGAGAAGAGATAATTTGATCAGACAAAAAATGATAATTCTGGAAAACCAGTAATAGCTCACTTTGGTCCCCAGCACGTTGGCACTCACGTGTTAAGGGAATCAGACTTAGTCATGACAGACTGCCAGGTTTATTTCTTTTTCTTTTTTTTCTGAAGAAAATGTTACATGAACTCATGGCTACATAAAAAGGCCTGTTATTTATTAATGTTCTAAAGTAATGTAATTAATGTATTTGTTGACAGTCAAGTGCTGTAATTCATAAAATGCCCTTATAGCACCAAACCACTATATTAATAATTAAAATGTATTATTAAAGTGTGTTTTAAGTGTTTTGCAAATGCTTGTATAGGACTTAAACAAATTTTGTATTTGTGTTTATTCTGTTTTGTATTTGCAAAATTTGGGATCTGCAGACAAATAAATTAATAATTACCATTAAAGTCTTTTTATAAAGGCAGAACAGTCAGGTGCTGGGTGTACATTCATGTGATTATGGCAGTTTACATTACTTTATGTAGCTTCATGTATGTGATTATGAGGTGATTTGCCAAATGACCCATGTTTACTCTTGATACAAGGCAACTTTGCGTTGCTTTTTTCATCATTCAAAATTATTTTGTAGTTATTTTTGTGTTTTTATTTATTTAAATAACAAAAACCTACATTCAAAGTAGATGTAGTTATGAAATCTGAAACAGAATGCAGCACAGCCTCAATAATGCAGCTTCCTTCCAGTTTTTTCTGATTTCTTTGAGATCAGTGGACAAGCTGAGATCTTAAATCTCACCTATGAATGGCAGCTGTGACAGTTTGAAGAGATTTCGTTGGTTAACAGAACTGAAAAAATGCCAAAGCTAGGCCATATAAATACAAGAAGTTTACCTCGCTCTTGGCCTAAGGGATTAAGCTCTGATGACAGTCCCAAAATCTTTCAATAGATTTTAAATCAATAGATTTTAGATAGGAGCAGAGTGTTCTCAAGGTTTTTTAAAATAGGATATGGCAAAAAACTGCTTTTAACTGCTGTTAAAACCTTCTATGAGCTACAGTGAGAACATGTTGAGAAGCCACAAAAGCAAAACAAAAAGAATTGGTCTTCATTAGGAATTTAGATTAGTGGCAGTAAGCTGGTGTTGAAGCTTTGGCAGATGAACTGTTGCAGGTGAAACAAGAACAGAGGCTTAATTCATGTTTTCACCTTTCTATGCAGTCAGTGATGTGCTCGCTGGACAGCCTTCTGGCATACGACAAATACAAACTTCTCCTCTTTAAAACAATTCCAGCAGGAAGTTTGCAAATATGTAAATGCTCCATAACACAACCTTAAGTAGTGTATTTTTCCACTTAGGGTGATGAAAGAACAACCCTGAAGCTCTGCTTTGAGAACAGTCACGCTTTGTGAACTTGACCGCTATGGTGCCTGCCTCTTATGTGTCGGCACCACTTTAAAGCCAGGTGACTTTTGCCCTGTTAAAAGAGCCAGCGTTCCAGCATAGTAATATCAAACTGCTAGCTATTTCTCTGCTAGGTTAGACACACACACTCACACACACACACACACACATACATATATACACCTTTTTTCATATCTATTAATATCTAAGTGCTCACAGGTGGTCTGCCTATGGAGCGTGTAGAAAAACACAATTTTTGGTTTCAGCCCACTGTACATCAAATGAACCGTAAGCACTCCTCCCTCTTCTACCTCTCTTGTTTTCTCCGTTTTTCTTCCATTATATCTGCCTTCAAGTGGCCTTCTTTTCATCTTTACAACAATGCGTTTCAGCGATCCAGAGCATTTTGATACACCTGGACAGCATGCCCTTAAAAACAGTGTTGTGGCTATCAGTTCCCCTCTCCTCTGAGGCAATGAACAATATTTATTTGTCCCAATTCTAATGACATTGTCATATATAGTACCTTTGAGGAATTTCATTCTCAAATGAATTTAAAGACATGAACATTTGCTCAGAAATTTTAGTGCTGAGTAAAAACTACAGGATACATTGCTGACACTTTAGCGTGATTAGAATTTAGTGGTTAAGGGTCAAGGTTGCAGTGAGTCAAACAATAAAAATTTTTTTTGTCTTTACCTTGACAACACATAAATATTGCAAAGTGTTGTTTAGTCTAAATTTTGTTTTTTCATATGCTACTCAAATGTTTTGTTTTTTAATGCGAACCTAGATGGTTATAACACATGCAAATATAAACATACACCATCTACATTCCACACTAAAATATAACCAATGCGGCGCTCATACTTTTAAAAGAAAAGAGTAATTAGTCAGGCTGCACCCGCTCTGTTTTGTTGGGGGTGGCCGACTTTGGCTTTTTAGCATCTGTCTAACCCTAATGCTTGCTTTGCTGCCCAGCAGATATAAAACTGCTCGTATATTAGTCTGCTGTTGCGGTGTTGAGAAGATTAGTAGGGCACACTCTTCCCCCTCCAATTTGCACTGCAATCAGTAGCACAATTTGCTCTAGTTATAAAGAGAAGACCTAACCATTAACGTTCTTTTGATTACAACCATGTTAATATTCTTGTGTTTGAAGACTAAACTCCTGGCACCGCACGAAAAAAGTAATCAAAAATTTCCTGGCAGAGTACAACAAATTATATTTAGAGTATTACAATTTCTGTATTATATATTAGGCTCTATATGTTAAAGTCAATAAAAAACGATTGCTGGGCAGTGGAGCATCTATAGTTGCAGATGGTTGCAATGTTTGATATAAACCAATTAGGCAGAGAAAAAGTGCTTGTATGAATGGGTGAATGACGCAAAGTGCTACATAAAAATCAGTACAGTTACCATTTAAAATCACCTGCCTAACATTGCTTAGGTCTCTTTCATGCTGCAGTAATTGCTTTGACATGTCGGAGCATGGATGCAGGACTGTTTTTGGAGGTCAGATCTGCACCTTGGCTACACAGGTGCACTGTCCTGCTGTGGGAGGCAAGTGCTTTTTAAAAAATGCTGTTGTCACAGGGGTGTGTGCAGGCTTCCTTAACAGTGCATGTAACATTAAATGAATGTCAGGACCCAAGATTTCCTAGCAGAACATTGCTTTATAATGAGAGGATCAGTGCTTCCCTGTTCACTTTTATTGCATTTAATATTGTGGCTACGAGCTGTGTATGTCCAGTATATGTAGAAATCCATTCAGACAGACATAATGTCCTGTCCTTCCCAGCCCTGAAGACAAAACCTCCTCTTTATGACGGATAGTCTTTCAAAGTAAATGGGCTCATTTGCTCTGAAGTTTATGCATCCTGGTAACAGTGAGGCTATCCGAATCCCCCAAGTACTCCATCTTGTAAGCTTTATGCCTTCCACATGGTTATAATTTGAGAATTTCCAGATTTTCAAAGCTTTTTTTTTCGGCATAGTGTTGTTAATTAAAAAGTGGACTAGTTTTGTTGTGGCGTTCCATGTTGCCAAGTAGGGAAATCACCCTCTTCTTTCCATGTATTTCTTTGCCTTTCTCGCTCTCTCTCTTTTTCAGCCGTTCACCCTCCCGTCCCATCCGCCTTTGTCAAGAATAAAGCTAGTCCAACCACTTTGTAAATGAAACATCCTCCCACTATTAATGGGATTGAGCAGATGTTTTCTGTTTGGATGGTCAGAGATGGGACAGTAAAGCCTGCAGCGAAACAAAGCAAAAAGATTTTTAAGAGAAAAAAAACCCAGAAAGCAAAAGCAGATATTTATGGAAATGATTATATCACTTCCCTCATATCCCATATGAACGCATGTCTCGCACACATGGCAAATTAGAAGTCATCCCTTCCAGTTTAGCGCACGTCTTAGAGCGTGTGCCAGCGATCTTGGTACTAAAACATCGTAAATAACACTGTAACCCCTGGGACAAGGTGTTATAAATAGGACGTGTCAAACCCTGCTGTAGCCAGCCGCTGTTTAAAACCTTCTCTTTTCACCCACCAGGCCGCTCAGCTGCTTTTTAATTTGGCCCTCCCGTGGGCTAACCGACTGACGCCTCTCGGCAAGGGCCTCTGTATTTCAACAAGGCCACAAAAGCCCCAGTCCTCGGGCACTCGCACTCACAAAGCTCTCCAGCCTTTCTGAGCTGTTACTTTTTTGGAGCCCAGACTCTACCATCAGCAGAAGAGAAACACCGGCCCTGGCCAGAAGGCAGTGGCCAAGTCTCATCTGTCAGAAAGCTAGGGGCCAGACTCTCCAGCCGCTGGGTGGGCAGGGCCCGACCAAAACAGAGAGAGGAGCAAAAGTGAACGAGAGTGGAGAACAGGGGAGAGAGAGCGAGAGGAAGCTCCCAGATAAACAGACCGCAGCGCCTCAACTCCTAATCGCCCTGCGCTTCCGTTTCCAGACTCTATAATTAGAAGGGCCCCGTCCCTTCTTTCTCTTTATTCCCAGTTGACGCAAATGCTTCTTGTGGCTTGGCACCTCGTTTGGGGCGTGGGTTTTCAAGAGTTTACAGGCCCTGAGCCTTAGCTTTCTGGCTTTCTGGTCGCTCTGATACAGCATGAATAGCTAACCACTGTCTTAATGCACACTTCACTTGGCTTCGGTTCTAGTTTCTTTCTTCCACCTCTGATAATCTGCATGAACCCATCATTTATCCCTTCCCCTTTCCCCTATTCCAAATTTTCATCATGTTTGATCAGTACTTTTTCTTTACTTAACAAAGGGAAGCTTTCAGCTCTGAACGAATGTGCAAAATCTTGTCGTACAATTGGCTTCTTTTTTTCCAGAAAGGGAGTGTTTTCCATCTCCCTCGCACGTGTTGTTGAATCCTTTTAATCTCATGCCATTCCAACATCCTCTTTTCACATTTGACATGCCACCCAATAAAGCCCGGCCACTAATTAAAACCTACTGCAGCCTCCACATAAAAGATTCCAAGTGGAAAA
The DNA here is from genome assembly GCA_015108175.1 of Pelvicachromis taeniatus. Lineage (NCBI taxonomy): Eukaryota > Metazoa > Chordata > Actinopteri > Cichliformes > Cichlidae > Pelvicachromis > Pelvicachromis taeniatus. The sequence continues at coordinate 29,943 of VURO01050193.1, read as the reverse complement.
ACTGAGAGGAAAATACTAATTACTTTAATATTATTTATGTCTGGAAGTCATCAGAAGGACAGGGCCTTGGACATTTTTTACACTCTGCATCAGTGAGTTGTATTATGAGTTGCTGCTTCATCTACATGTTTGTAGCATGTCAAAAGGTTTTTGAGGACGGGTTTTGGATTGTATTTGAAAAGCAGTGTAGCCTTTTTCCTAGCCGAGCCAGTTTAGATCTGGGTTTGTTCTGGTGTGGTTTGTTGGGCATGTTGTTTATGGTTTGGACCTATACTTTCTGGAGTTTGACGAGCTTCAAATAAAACGGGACCAAATGAATGGGCCTGTCAGTGTTGGTTACACTTGTGCTGCGCTGTGGTTCAGCATTTTGGTGATTCTGAATGTGCATAGACACGCCCATAAATGTGCACCGATGCTCGAATACATAGATGCTCTCTTTTATGGACGCTCATTTTTTCTGTCCTTGAAGAATCACACGACTCAAGCCTTGCTTTTTTACCAGACTGAGCTATCATGTAAGGCAAAGTTGCATTTTATGACTGTGACAAATGATAGCTGGCTTTGTTTAATGGGCTGGTTTGTTTGTTTTAAGTGCATAGTAATTCTTTCATGCTGTCTAACATGTGTCATGCACAGTTTGTATGGCTGTATGCTGCTGGAATAAAATACAGTTGAACTATTTTGGTTGGCCGGTGCACCATTAGCACATAACATTTATACACACTACACATATTGGAATATCATTTTTCTTTAAAATCAGATTGAAAATCATTAAAAGAAAGAAAAGAAAGAAAAACCTGACCTGAGTTCAACCTAAGTCTCTGGTGGATACATGGAACATCATCTTTTGAGAAAGATACCGCCTCATTTGATTGTTTGATGATCTAGGTAAAAAAACATCTTCCATATGCTTTTGAAGGCCAGATGATATGCATATGATTAACATACATGTTTTCCTCTTCACACCATTCAGTGACATTGTGTTGTGTGGATGGGAACATTATCATTGTGGAATATATCACACTATTGACCCCCAAAGCCAGTTTGTTTGATTAGTGTCATCATTGTATGGCTTGGCTTGGCCCAGTTGAAAAGGTAGGCGCTGCTACAATGTAGCACGACAACTATCCGTGCCTGAGCATGGATCTCTCCTCGGTGACTGAGGACCCCATTAAAAAAAATAGTTTGAAGTAATTAACAAAAAATACTATTGGACAACGTGTCGTCACTTTACCACTTGGAGCTACCACATGAAACTCTGTTCTGAAAGAGCACACTTCATAAATACATGTGTGTGAGTGAAAGCCAGAACAAGCAAGCTGAGTTGAGCTACTGAGACAAACTGCCCAGGGAGTGGGGAGGGGCACCAATCGTGCTTTAGGATCTCACAAATGTATTTGTGATTATGTGAATGTGTTAAAATGACTCTGCCAGTTTTTGTTTCAGATGTTCAGTGACACTTTTCCTGTGTCACTACAGGTAGTTCTTTAAACTTAGCTATAGTACCTAGTGTAAGGCCACACGTACCCGGGTATTTTTCAAAAATGAGATTTTCCGTTTTCGTTTTTTTTAAAAATCCCGTCCACATGTGCAGTTTTGAAAAATATTTCCATCCAAATGTAAATGTCAAAAATGACGGAAAACACTGTCAGGAGCATGCCAAAGCAACAGGTGGCGATATAATTCTAACCGTGTAGAAATGTTGGCCAATCAGAAGTCTAGAAGCCTGGGCGGGAAATAGTAAACAGAGATGGCGCATAGAAACAGAAAATGAAAAATGGTAGGGACAGTAACTGCATGTGTGTATGTAAGCCTGTAAACACAGCAGATAGTAAAATTAACAGTAACATTATTTTCTCTAACTCCGCCATTGTAGCAATTCATCGCACCGAAACAAAATAACGTGGCGCACAGGGTGACTTCAAAAAAAGACGCACACCTTTGACGTTGCGTTTTCTCCATTTTCATCGTTTTCACTGTCCACACCTAAACTCAAAAACTGAGTTTTCAAAAATATCCACCTTGGCCAGAGTTTTAAAAAATCTTCATTTTCAGTGATCGAAAACGGCGTTTACGTGTGGACGGAAGGTGCAAACGCATAGAAAAATCTCCATTTTCAAAAATACCCGGGTACGTGTGGACGTAGCCTAAGGTGTATAGACACAAATTGTAACAACAGCATTGTAACAATTAACTGAGGAACAACTAGACAGCTATACAGCACACATTAAGAATCAGCCTAGAGTGAAGCCAGCTAAAGGACTGATTCATGTGTTCTTTGTAGGAATGCTGCTGGTAACTGCCGACACCCTGGGACATGATTTTCACGTCTTCCAGATCCTCACCCACCCCTGGGCATCGTCGCAGAGTGCTGTTCACCATCTCTATACGTTGCACCGTGGGGAGACTGAAGCCAAGGTCTGAAACAGACTCAAACCTGCACGCACACTGCCATCATCAACTGGAAGTAGTAGTACAGATACACACACACACACACACATATATATATATTAGTGCTCTCAGTGTTAACGTGTTAATGCAAACTGATCCGTGTTAACGCGTCAAAATTGGCAAATTGATCAGTGTAAAATTGCAAAAATACAAAAATAAATAAATAAAAAAATAAACCCAAATCTGTTGGCCACCTACGCTTTCATTAAATGTGTGGTCTGTAATAATGAAGTAAGGGGCTATGGCAATTAATTTAATAAAACAATGAAAAGTTCTCATGATTGTTTTTAATTTTACTTTTTGAATTTTCTCATTAATTACAGTAGAAAGTAAAAGTGCTTACTCAACAAAACTACTTCAGGCCTTGTTAAGTTCAGGAATATTGACTGGGAACACACACCGTCACATGCACACACACTCTTACAGCCTGCCTGCAGTTAATGTATGACCAAACGTCAGGTCTGCTGACTGGTTGCACACTGAGGGTGCTTTGATCCCAACCCTTGTAAACACTGAATGCCGGTCCCTGCCTGTGTTTGGGACAGGGGTTATCACCACAATAACACACAGGCACACACACACCACACACACACAGAACTCAGAAGCATACTGGGAGTCATAAAGTCTTGAGTTAGGTAGGTGGAGGTGGACGCCTTATCTGTCTCCAGCGACCAAACATGCGGCTGGCTGTCAGTGACCCGAGGCCAGGTAAACAGACCTGCAAGCTGATAACAGCCGTAAGGGGCTGGAGGTGGAGCACAAGGTAGATGAGCTCTGAGCCACGAGGCTCTTCCACTAAACTTAATAGTCCTGCACTAACAATTGATATCCAGTCATCTGAATTAATGAAAATTGAATTGGCACATTTATTTGTGCTTCAGTAATGACGCTGCTCAGTGAACACACGACCTCTTCAGCCTTTATTTACAGTGGTGTGAAAAAGTGTTTGCCCCCTTCCTGATTTTCAATGTATTTTGTATGTTTGGTACACTTAAGTGTTTCAGATCATAAATATTAGCTAACACAAGTCAACATAAAATGCAGTTTGGTGTTTATTATTAGGGGAAAAATACCAAACCTAAATGGGCGTGTGTGAAAAAGTAATTGCCATCTTCACCTAATAACTGGTTTGGTCACACTTAGCAGCAACATCTGCAAACAAGCATTTGTAGTAACTGGCAATGAGTGTTTTACAGTGCTGTGGTGGAATCGTGGCTCACTCATCTTTGCAGAATTGTTGTAATTCAGCCACTTGGAGGGTTTTCAAGCATGAACCGCCTTTTGAAGGTCATGCCACAGCATCTCAATCAATTTCAGGTCAGGACTTTGACTGGGCCACTCCAAAGGCTTCATTTTGGGGTTTTCTAAAACCATTCAGAGGTGGACTTGCTGGTGTGCTTTGGATCATTGTTCTGCTGCGGAAACAAGTGCGCTTCAGCTTGAGGTCATGAACAGATGGCCGGATATTCTCATGATGTTTTGGTAGACGGCAGAATTCATGGTTCCATTTACCACAAAATCAGACTCAGAATATTTTATTTATCCCTAAGGAAATTATGTCAAGTCTTCCAGATCCTGAGGCAGCAAAACAGCCCCGACCATCACACTACCACCACCGTATATTTAAATGTTGGTATGATTTTCCTTTTCTAAAAGGTGTGTCCTGTTACGTCATATGTAACAGGACACACCTTTCAAGAAGTTTAGCTTTTTTCTCGTTAGTTCATAGAGTATTTTCCCAAATGTCTTGGGGAGAAGTTATGAACACTGACCTTAAGTGAATCAAGTGAGGCCTACAGTTCTTTGAATGTTTGGGTTCTTCTGAGACCCTATGAGGTCTGCACTTTTGGGCTAATTTTGGTTGGTTGGCCCCTCCTGGGAAGGCTCACCTCTGTTCCATGTTTTCACCATTTGTGGATAATGGCTCTCACTGTGGTTTGGTAGAGTCCCACAGCTTTAGAAATGGCTTTATAACCTTTTCCAGACTGAGAGATCTCAATTACTTTTTTTCTCATTTGTTCCTAAATTTCCTTGGATCGTGGCATGATGCCTGGATCTTCTTCTCCTTGGCAGGCGGGTCCTATTTAACCGATTTCTTGATTGAGAAACAGGTGTGGCAGTAATCAGGTCTGGGTGTGGCTAGAGAAATTAAACTCACCTTTCCAGAGGTGAAACACTACAATTCATTTATGTTATAACCATTGGGTTATAACTGTGTATACAGCACTCTGAATTATGTATGAGTTACTATTAATCTCTGTTTTCTTCCACATCATGTCTTTTGTCCTGCCATCCTCTCCTCAACCCCAACCAGTCACGGCAGATGGCCACCCCATCCTGAGCCTGGTTCTGTTGGAGGTTTCCTCCTGTTAAAAGGGAGTTTTTCCTTCCCACTTTTGCCAAAGTGCTTGCTCATAGGGGCTGTCTTATTGTTGATATATTTCTGTACTATTGTAGTGTAGGTAGGGTTACTATTGTAGGCCCAAAGAAAGCAGCTAGTTTACTGTTTTCTTAACTTTTCTTAACTTTCATAATGTAGTTTGAACCTGGAGTGCCCTTCAGGTCTTGAAGGTCACAGCCATTTAATACTGATTTCAATTTGTACTCTTTGTGATTCTTTGAATGGTTGAACAATATTTATGTACCTTAGATGATAAAACCAACAAATTCTTTGCAATTTAATACTGAGAAATGTTATTCTTGAAACAACTGAACTATTTGCCCACAGGATTTTTAAAGAGGGGTGGACATGTTGCCTTTCTACTGTTTCATCATGTAAAAATCTTTTTCATGTGTTTATTTACATTATAATCACTGTGTAAATGGAGTTTTTGGAGACAGACTGTCACTGTCAGATTTCCTTTGTAACCTACTTTCACAGCATAACCAGACTTCTTGTGTAAACATGTGATTTGAGTATTTGCCAATTTTATGTCAATATTTAAAAACCTTACTGACTTTAATGCTGAAAACATCTTGTTTTATTTTTGTAATATTATATTAAAGTTATCTAAACTTGTAGTTGTGACACAAAGCAGCAGCTCTTGGCTGCTCCAGTCCCATAAAGACATTTGTGTTCAAAACCCATATCAGCCATATTTAGTATATCCACGTCGTTTAAAAGCACGAGCAGGGTAGAGCATTTACACACTTATGGATCTGTTTAAATCTATTGTGCTTCTGCTCACAGTTAGCAGTGCCAGTATTTTCCATCGTTATAGATCAAATTAGGTTCCCATAACAATATTGACAAGCAGAGGCCTGTTACCCAACTTTAATAAGTCTTACAAAGTCTGAAAGATGAGGTGTCCGATGCTAACAACCACATAAAAACCCTGTTTAATTATCCCTGTGTTATTTACCTCATCCAAACACCTCCTTGTGAGATATGTTTGTCCTGTCACTTGGTCCATCTTTGTCACATTCTCGTCATTCTTTCAGAATTTTTCTCAGGTCAGCGGAGGTGCTTAATCTTTACTACCTGGTGTGAATGATTCAAAAAGAAAAACAAGGCCATTAAACTCGTCTTCTCATCTTCTGACTGTCGCACATGTCATCAAATACTTTGTAGAAAAACACGCGGGAGAGCTACCCAGTCTTTCAGGAATGTGCTACCTCCACATCAAGCCTTGCATGTGACTGAAAGCAGTTGCATTCCACCTTTTTAAGATAACATTTGACAAATGTTTGATATGTGGATGGTTGTCACACCATGAAAGTACAGTTATAGCCACCCTTCAGGTAATCCCCCACCTGATCAAAATGGATTTGGCCATGATATCCAGGACCCATTTACTGTTGGAGCCCTGACAGGTCTATTATGACCAATTACAACACACACAAAGTAGCCCTTTCTCATCTCTGAGTCATCTCTTATAAGCTACAGCAGAGGTCAGCCCTCCTCTTTCAGTCATCTTTGTAAAGTAAAGTAACTGTCTGGTATGCGGAGGATGCCCCATTAACTGTCATTGCTGGGGACAATTACCTCGTCTGACCTGGCAAAAGATTAGAAAGGCCTGGAGGGACAGAGCTTTCTCTTTGACTGCAGAGTTAGGCATTCCTCTTGTAAACCTTCTCCTGGATCTACACTCTCCAGCCTGTCTCATATATATATTATATATAAATGTTTTTTTTTAAAGGCATGCCAAGTGATAGATGCAGTTTCAGCACACAATCATTTCATCAGTCTGTCACCTTATCTCTTTGTCTTTTCATTTTCTCGCTCCCACTCTCCAGTGCTTGTATTGTCTCACGCAGCCTATTTGTCTGGTTTCCTGCATGTCTGACGTGCTCAGGGAGATCCTATCTTCTCTTGAGTGTCTGCTCCCTGAGTGTTGGAGAAGAACTACTAAATAAGGGTGCCATTAACTTATTTTGTTTCTTGGTCGTGTATTTTATCACCAAACAATCTCATATCTTATTGTCACCTCTTGCACCAAATATTCTCTGTTTCTGTCAGGCTAGTCGACATTGTTATTCGTCTCAGTCATATCTCTTGATCTGTGAGATTAATACTATAGCCCATTCACAGTTTGGAGCTGTTTACCTTTGCGGCCATGTTTCTGTGCTGAATAAAATACACATGCATGTAAATATGTTTTGCAGATTTGTCAAGTTAAGCAAGTCAATCTACCCATCCACTTTCTGCCACAGGTCTGGGTTGCAGGGACAGCAGAGAAACCCATGTCTCTCTCTTTGACCATATTCACAGATGGGATCATTTTGAATTGTGCACAAATGATAATATGCCAGTGTGGAAAAGCTTTTTGTCTTTGCCAACTGTCTCAGCTGAAGGAAGCTTCATTTCAACACTGCACCTTCTCTGACCAGCAAATATAAAATCAAGGTCCACCCTAAAACCCAAGTTTGGGACAGTAGGCTTCCACACTGTCCCAGAGCCATCCCACCAGAGATATTAGGACCAAAAACAATCACCTGCGTCTTCTTTTCACTAAAATGTAGGAAGTTTGCAGCCCTCCAAGTGCTTTGTTTCTCAAATCTCTCAGTGTGTAGTTTGCATGGAGTACACATCATTCTGATTTAGGAGCATATGCACCCGAGGATCAGCTGCACAGCAGTGGAAACCAATTTGTTCTTTCTAAGAATTAAACCGAGGGGCTGCAGATATAGAGAAAAGATGCCCAATTACCGATCCCTGTGGAACCCCACAGCACAATGAAGCAGAGGAGGATCTGAGATGGTTTAGATGGTTTTATACATCAAACAGCATCTATACTTTTATGAAAATTTCAGAAAGAAAGAAATCATGTTTCTTTTTTTGTGCTACATGCCAAGATTTCCGCTACTTGCTTATGGTGTGACATTTATCTGTCCTATTTTCTCTGTCTTGATTTTCCACCTGTGTGGAACCAGGTACAGGACATGTGCTTCAGCCAGGACAGTCGCTGGGTAGCCATCAGCACCCTCCGTGGCACCACACACGTATTTCCCATCAACCCCTATGGCGGTGCACCGTGTGCCCGGACTCACATGTCCCCACGTGTGGTAAACCGGATGTCACGCTTTCAAAAGAGCGCCGGATTGGAGGAGATTGAACAGGAGCTGAACAGGGCAGCTGCTTTAGGAGGAGGAGCGGGAGCTGGAAGTCTTGGAGGAAGTGGCTGCATCTTAGGTGGAGGAGGCATCGGTGGGCGCTGTAGCCCCATACCTGGCCTGTCCAGTAGCCCCTCAGGGTCTCCATTACATGGTAAGGAGCTGGGAGGGAGAAGAAGTGAGACGCTTATTGATATTGTTTCAGTTTTAGAAGTCCAAGTTGGCATCTTAGAAGATTGTGGTCAGAAGTATACATACACACGACACACGAGGGCATGAATGTTCTGGAAACTTTGGGCTTTTAATGGTTTCTTTGTTTTTAAAGGTGAAATGATTGTATAGCATATATCTTTAATCACTTTTATGTTAACAGGAAATGACATAAATCCAAAACATGTTTCTGTTAGTTGACTTATTTTCTTCTCGCACCTTCAAAACTATGTTACATATGATGAAGTTTTGATACGGTTACAACTTTAATCATAATGCCTGTAACAGTCCTCACATACTGAGTGCTGAAATCAGCGTGTAACGTGTTTACGTCATAAATGACATAACTCACCTATTGTCAGATTCATTGTTTTATTTGTTTATTGTTACTAAAACAGGTAGTTCCACTGAGACGCAGTGTCTCATGTACAGGAGAGACCTGTTTCAGACAAACATATTCAAATACTTCAGGTTGACTGTTTTTAACCGATCAGTTGACAATTACATGTTTTCCATCAACAGACTAATTTACACACTGCAAATATAGTCAAGCAGATGTCGACGTTTTCAAATTGTTTGTTAGTAACGTCACAGCTGTCATGTTAGTGATGCTTATTTGCTCTGTTTTAGACTTTTGCAGAGAATCTTTGTATAATCTAAGATATAACCCAGGGGTCACCAACCTTTTTGAAAGTGAGAGCTACTTCTTGGGTACTGATTAATGTGAAGGGCTACCAGTTTGACACACACTTCTGAAATAGCAAATTTCCTCAATTTAACTTTAATTATATGTTATCATTAATAATTAATGACATTCATCTATGTAAAGACTCTGATTATGGCAACTGTTTCCATGGAGACCAGCTAGCGCTGCTCTAATATTTAATAATAAACATTTTTTTATATATTATCTCTAACAAATTGAAACCAGTGCAATTGTGATTTAAAAAAAATAGCAACAAAAAATAAAAATAGATGCAGCTTACTGGTAAGTTGTTATTTTTAGAACAGTTCCCTCGGGCTACTCTTGTGGTCCTTGCGGGCTACCTGGTGCCCGCGGGCACCATGTTGGTGACCCCTGATATAACCTAACCAAGTGGCCAATGCCATTGCCAGCATTTATTCTTGTGGGCGGTGTTTTATGCATTAATTACCTTGTGGCTGTGGCCTGGTGTTATATTCTGTTCTACCATAATAGAAACAAATACAATACTGGGCCTTGTCCCTCCTGGGTCTCCACTCTTTGTTGTGGTCATGGGTTTTTTTTTTCTTTTTCCGTAGGCAAATATGTATGTTCCTCGAGTTTTTCTATTTCTTCAGACATGCAATCTCCAACCAGGAATCTGCTGTTAGGGTATGATTGTTATTCCTTATATTGAGGCAGTAGTTATTTTCCGCTCACTGATTCAATTGGAAAACTGCAGGCAAATATGTACCCAGAAATGCATAAGCGGAAACAACTGTACTGAGCAGGCCAATCACAATAGCTGCGGCCTCCATTAACGCAACACTTGGTGACGTTCTTAGGGCAGCGCACGTTAAGTTACGACACAGTAACTGCAGACCCTTCTGAAGACCTAAGTACATATGGCATAGATTTATTATAAAAATATCAATCCCCTCTTGCCACCCTCTAACACGTGAAACAGAGAGGGGGCAACCTTTGCATTCACTTAGAGGTCTGTTTCTGTCCACATGACGACTGTAAGCACATCAGTCATTCTTTTTCAGCAAATATCTTTCCATCTGCAAGGATTTCGTCGTCGTCGTGCTGTGATGCAAACAAAACGGTGAGCTAAATGAAGTGTTACTTCAGGTTAGAGATTGCTACAGTGGAGTCTGTGTGTGTGTGTGTGTGTGTGTGTGTGTGTGTGTGTGTGTGTGTGTGTGTGTGTGTGTGTGTGTGTGTGTGTGTGTGTGTGTGTGTGTGTGTGTGCTGTGTTG
>VURO01050193.1:3916-19765 GCA_015108175.1 Pelvicachromis taeniatus | reverse complement strand
TGTTTGTGTTTCCAGTGACTGGTTGTCACAGAAGCCACTTTTCCAGGGACTGTGCCACAACCTTGTCTCCCTTGTTTGTCAAACACTATTGCAGGCCACTCACACTAGCTGTGTGTACCTTTCTGGCAAAGATGCACACTGATAAATACAGACTTTGTGTAACCTGCACTGTTTGACCCCAAAGGTGTTACTTGGAGTAAATTATCACAGTTTCTATTAGTCATGGTCTTCCTGGAATATCGCTGAGCTTTGATAAATGTACTGCTGCCAGCACCGGGTGGATAACACGATAAACACTTCACAGAACCAAATGACTGGGAATCGATTGGTGCATGACATAGTTTTCATCTTACTGCAGTGGAAACAAGCCCCTAAACTTTTAAATACTGTAACAAGCAGTGCATTAACATCAAAAGTGAAGGTCATGCAGGCAGATGTGTGATCTATTCCACAGAGCAGTTTACTCCTTTCAATATGTACACATTTTTTTATTTAAGAGAGACACGCTGTTATTTATCTCATGTTGTGTTCCAGCAACAAGTGTTAATGTGCTGAAGTAAAATATTTAGGTGGACAGTTTTGTTTTAAAGAAGATATTTTAAGATATTTTAAGTTGTATCTTATCATATCTAACAATTTTCTCACTGTATCCTGTGACCAGACTTTTTTTTTTAATCTGATATATTCCCAATACCATATCAGATGAACTCGCTTCACTTCACTTTATCTTTTGCTGGATGTTATTAGCTCAGTGGATGTTGTTGCAGTGGGGTTTTTTTTTTCCCAGTTATTTGAACTGTCGATATGAAACATCTGTTTAACCCAGAGGCATCGCTAGCCTTATAGTTCTGAGCGTAGTTGATCTGATGCCATTCGCTCCTCTTCTGCTCTGCTGTGGTTCGTGAGGTACAGCGGCTTCTCTGCTAAGATTGGTCCCTTTCAGTGCAATCACACCCTCCGTGATTTACTGCTTCAGTTAAGTGTGTTACACTGTGGCATCAACATAAACACTGTTTCATACCATATTAACAGTTGTTGCAGTGGGAGCACTGATTCTTATCACTGGCTTACTTTGATACTCACATAGGGCAGAAATGTGATACCATGGTCCGGTCTCAGTCTTTTACCTTTGTCTGTTGTTTGTGCAAATTATACACAAACCGTGTATAATTAAAAACATGTATTTGAAAATGTGTTTGAGTTTGTAGGGCACTATAGCAGATTACTGCTGCTTGAGGTCAATCGGCTGGACTGCTAAAGACAGTATAAATATTTAGAGGGTTTAGCGTCGTTATAATGAAATCCATTTCACAATACTGAACACAGACATTTTCTGGCTATTTTTCTGTTATGTGTTTGGAACATAGTTGTGTATAATGACGATAATTGCTATAAATATTTTAGATGGAAAACCTGATGCATATCTCTCATCCTTCTTTCCCTTAAGTTACACCCAGGCACTGTGCTGGCAAAGTCGCACCCCAAAAGTCTTCAAAACAGTTGAGCGAAGATGCTCAACTGGCAGATGAGGTTTCAGGGTCAAGTCTTACTGTTGTCTGCCAACCCCACATGCACACTCATGAGAGACTGTGCCCTTGCTTTCTTTGTCCTTCCTGTCTTCCCTGTGTAGATCCCCAACCCCCCACCACACCCAGACAGACACACACACATGTACATGCATGGAAATGCACACATTCCTCCACGGTGTGAAAAATAGTTCATCAAACATTAAAAGGATGTCTGGAGAGTCACTGCTGTGCTGCGATGAGAGACAGAGAAGCACACAAACATCAAAGTGGACTAGGAGGTGAAAGTGACTTAGCAAAGTAATGAGGTGCAATTGAGGAAAAATGAAGACGAGATAGAGCAGAAGGACCAACAGTGGGAGGGGTAGGCGACAGAAGCAGGGAGAAAAAGATAAGTTTGTAGTAGCAGTGCTGAAAGCCGGGGTCTCGGGGAGCGTGGTCGTAAATCACACTTTGGTTTCAAAGGAGAACATTAGGGCCACCTGTCAACAATTAGTCCACACAGGGATACCTAACTCTGTGTGTGCGTGCGTGTGTGTGTCTAGGTGTGTGTGTGTGTACATTTGAAAAAGATAAACTATCTACAGCAGAGATAGCTGTGGTAAAATATCTAAAAATGAGCAGGTTAGAATCTCCATTTGGAGAAAATTGAAGGTTTCTCATAACTGTAGTGTTTGATAGTGTATGAGGAAAGTCGGGCTTCACACTACTTGTTTCAAAGTGTTCATTTAAGAATGACCAAAAAGTGCGTATTTCAGTAAGTCATTATCAGTTCACCGGTGACCTGTGGGGGAAGGTCATTTAGGTCTCTCTCTCTCTCTCTCGCTGTCTGTGTGTTGTTTTTTTTTTTTTGAAGATAAATTAGCTCCAAGGCATCCTGCCGCATGTAAATTTAGAAATCCAGCCCCTACTGCCACCAGCGTTGATAAAACTCCATAATTTGTGCCCTTTTCACCGGACGCAAACACATTGAGTCACATTTGCTTTTGTGTTTATCTTCCGGCCTGTTTTTGCAGGCCGGGTGTGAATTTTGGGTAGCGAAGATGGTTTTCGTAGGCTGGCACAAAGCAGCAGGGTGAGGCAAGCTGGGGCCGGGCCACCTAGCCACAACAGCTGCCCTGTGATTGTCGCCAGCGAGGACAGCGTTGATTTTTGGGAAGGAACTGTAGAAAAGTACACATCCTTCTCAAAGCTGCCAGCCTCAGGCCACCGGCACACCTAAAAATAGAGCCTGCAATTGGCTGGCTTCTTGTCACTGTTAAAATCTGAAATGGCTATTTATGTCCTTGTGTACAGTACTTTTTTCTCCCCCCTCATTTTTTAGTCCCAAAGCCTGTGCTCTGTGTGATCAATGTATTGTCATTTGAGGTGATGACCCATAATGTGAGCGTCCCATGCTGTAAAAGTGCGGTTTGTCTGCGGCGCAGCTCATACAAGGCTAGATTAGTAAGTGCATATTCTCTGCACAGGGCAGAGGTTATTGAGGCTATACCAGGCATATGGAAGCCACTGCAGACGTTTTATTATTCAGATGTCTTTCAGTTGCAACCACAGTACTGTATAATACAGCAGTGTGTGGAGGGAAAAAAAACAGCTTGATCATAATAATCTAAAAGCCGTCTTTGATTTTCAGTTTGCTTTGACTTCATATTTTTACTGTGCCATATTTTGGAGCAGTACCTAGAGATGAGTTTTTTTATCTTCTGATTAAGGGTCAGCTTTTCTACTGTCCGCATGAAATGCTGTGAAATGTCCCGGCTTTCCCCTTTTCTGCAACATGTTTATGACAGTTATGACTTGGTGTGCATTTTTTCACATGCTTGGGTGCCTTTCATTGTATACATAGCACCAGTAATACACTTCCCAACCATAAAACATCAACACAGGGCTATTAGTCAGTGTAGCAGATTTGTTTCCCTGCAAAGCAGGAGCCCTGGTGGTCCGATCATAGGGCCATCTGGGCCCTGGCGCTGGTTCAGAGAAAGAGGGGGAGGCAAAAAACAAGGTGTGACGGGAAACTGTTAATTCACTTGTTGATAAAGGGACACTTCCTTTCTGCTATTAGAGGCTGACGGGTTGCTTATTTGGGTTTGGACTTTTGTTTTATCTTGCCCTCCTCCTCCTCCAGCGCTCCCCTTCGTCAGTCATCGTCCTGTGGTGAAAAACACCAACGCTGTGCTGAAGTCGATGCCAAGGAAACATTACCTCATAACTGCTGGTGTGTGACACGTATGTACACGGCCTCGCGCTGACCTTGTTTTTAACAGTATAGTTTGCCTTAAGTTACACTGTTGCAGTGTAAAGACAGAAAATCTGGAAGGTTTCATGCAGTGCATTCATAAGACACTATAGATGGCTTTAACAGAGTAGGTGATGATTTAAATTTCAGTAACGTGTAAACTGCACGAACCAGTCAGATGGATTACTTGTCCAGACTTTAGTCGTCATAATGAGCTGTCCGCCTTGGATCGGTGTCCGGCCTGAGGCTGAGCTAACCAGCATTTGTAAAGCAACAATTGGCCCACATGTATGGCAATTTAATTTTGTTTCAGATTTTTATTAATTAATTTCTTTTTGACTTATTTGGTTCCTTCACTCTGTTGTGGTTATACCATCTATACCATCTCTGCGGCTGCTGACCTCACCCAGATAGCAGCGATATTTAGCTGACACATCTCCAACCTCCAAATGAGTGGACACATACTTTCCAGCCATCTAATGCAGTTCCTTCTCGTGTATGGTAAAACGATGGGCAAATATTGGGAAAAAGTTTAAATGTATATTGGAGCGGGCGACTGCAGCCTTGTAATATTAAGCAGTGAGACTTGTTCTGTCCCCTGTAACAATAGAAAAAGCGTTTTTAGATTTTTATTGGTCTAAAATGAAAGGCTTGAACTCGTTACATGTCTTCATTGTTATGGTGCATTCGTTGTCTAGAACATCAACTTATAACCAGCCATAATGAAGAACACAATGAACCCACAGTGAAGTTTTCAGCTTGATAAAATCAACGTTTTATAAATGAAATAACTCGTGGAGGGGACAGATTTCCAATTTAAATGTAGACTTTTCTCAGATAGACAGGATACTTTCTACTTTTCAAATTGTTAAATGTGTGTTAAAAAAAAAGTTCTCCAGCAGAAGTAATACCTACTGATATTTCAAACTTAAAACTTTTAAAACATTTTCAAACTTTTAAGTGACTTTGTAGAGCGGACATGAAAAATAGTTTTAGGTTCACTGGGTCAACAAAAGCGAGTTATTAATAAAATTATGCCTCTGTATGCGTCTGTGCTTTGACCTCGGTGTAGTGTAGTTGACAGGGCCTACGTCAGTTTATCAGTTGCTTACCTTTCTTTGACCTTGTCCTACATTTTCTGTACACCCAACAACAACACAAGGATGCATGTGGTAGCACTCTCCCCTGACATGTAGTTCAGATATTTCATCAATGACAGCAACATTACTTCCTGTTCTTTATCCTGAGAAATGGATGTTGTGCTTCTGTATCTCAGCTGAAAGTTAGAAATAGTTTGCAGTAGTTGAAGAATTTGGGAAATATCAGGGACAAAGTCAGTCAGTTTATTAAGACAAAATAAACTTTTGAAGAGGTAAATTATACAGTTATTATGGAGGTAAAGACGTTGTTAATTATTTCAACTGTGCTTTATTACCACAATGATCCTCCGTGTGGCGCTGTGTGGTCAGGATTGCCAGCGCTCTGCAGAGGGAGGAGCAGAGCAGGCAGGCTGTGCTCCGCAAACAGAGACGGACACAGAGGAAAGGACTTGTAAAGCCTGACTTGTTGCTGCAAGGATTTCGCCTTGATACAAATCTAACAACACAGAGAAAGCAGGGTAATTTCTCTGGCCCTTTTTTTATGAATGGTCACTTCCTCCAGCTAAAACAACTTGCAGCCCTCCTTTGTAGGTTGTGTTTTTTTTTGTTTTTTTTTAAAGGCAGTCTAAACACTTATCTGGTGAATGTGGGGCCCTCTTCTTGACCTCGCTTCTCCTTTTCACTATAAACATATTTAGAAAATGATAAAGATGCAGATCCATTTGAAATGAGATATTTAATATAACACCAAACAGGATGACACTGTTTTTTCACGTCTTTTATTGGTGACATAGAAACCAGCTTCACCTCTAAATCCTACTGTATAGATCTTAATAATTGAAATGACAAATTACTTGTCAGCAGGAAATAGGAATTGGCAAATGGCTTCCTACAAGGAGCAGATGTTCTTTTAAAAGCATTTTTTTCCCTCAACCTGCTATGCAGTCAAGAGGATTTGTAAATTACTCAGTACATTTGATTTAACAGTCGTGTGCCATCAAAGGTAAGCTTGTGTTTGCGGATTGTGTTTGTTGCCGGCTCCGGCGGCAGGATTCTCCCTGTGGTTGTCGGAGGAGCCAGAGCCCAGCTTGGCTTGAGTCAATAAACGGAGAGCTCAGCGTAAAACCACACAGCAATCGAACAAGCTGTTTACCCTGAAAATTAGCCTTCCCCTCTACTTTTAAGGCTTTTAAACCAACCAAAAATACACAGTGCAAGGAATATGTATCTTGGCCAGCATTCGGGCTCCGCCAGAGACCTCTGTCCTCTTTATAGGAACCCTAATAACTCAGGCTCCGTAGCCACTAACCCTCTTGTCACTGGCTGCTCGCCGCTGCACTCATCATTATTTGATTTGCAAAATTGTAAGGTAGAGATAAAGAAATAAAGCTGGCTTGCCATTACACACAGGCAGCACTTGTGGCTTACAGCTTATTGCCTGCCATGTGAATAGCACACGCTCTGAAAAGCCAAAGCCGTCCATTGTCACAGAAATCGATAGATTTTACATCCCGCTTTTGTTCAGTGCAGCACATGGATCCTTCTGCTTACAAATCATTTTTATATTAATTCTGAAGCTTGATTCCTTTAGTGTCACAGCAGAACGTCTCTGTTCGTTCATCTTTTTTAATGCAGGCCAGTACAGGGTTAATGACCTGAGTGCCCAGTATGTGTGTAAAGTATTACAGTACACATGCATTTAAAAAAACAGTATCAGTGTCAAACATGTTGTTGCTGCTAAAAAATGGATGAATTTCTTGAATAAATCTAATATTTTCTGCACAATAATTCTTAATAATATTCTTAATATTTTTCTTCATAATTGAATTCAAGCTGATTATTTGAAGTAATAGTATTTGAGTTTAAAGGTGCATAAGTAGCGTTGTGAATTTGTAGTCTTTAAAATAAGAAGCATTAACCTGAGAAGAAACCTTTTCCTTCGTTGCTCTTAGATTCGTTGTTTGCTCGTGGACTAAGTGTTTTTGACACGCTGTTTATTTAGACTGGGAAGTCAAAATTCTGCTGGCTGAACCCAGATCAGAGCGGCCCACCGGTTGTTACAAGCTCTTCAAATAAGAGCTTCTGCCTCAGCTGAGCAGAACCGCAAAAAAAAAAAAAAAAAAAGCCAATCAGCGTGAGATCGGGCGCGTTTTTTTTAAACAGAGAAACGTTATGCCTGCACCTACTTTCCACATTTCTGTTTGTGTGTGTTAAACTGCCGTAGGTGGTGGATGCTGGTCCATTAGTGCAGACGAAAAAAGACAGGCACCACTTTGACAAAATAATTAAAATACCAACCTCCTTCAAGGAGAGAGGAAACTGAACTCTGCAGGAATGAAAACACGATGATCATGAGGATATGTTAATCGTAGACTTCATGACTTTCTTCCATTGGCTCGTAAATACAGCGTGAGGCGGCTGTCACACTAATGCACACGTCTCATTATCTCCTCTCTGTCTGTCTTATTGTTTCCTCTCCTTTGGACCACAGGGTTATAAAAGGAGAGGCATTTAGAGCGAGACAGAGTGACGGACGCAGCCAGTCTCCTCTCTGACCAGGAAGGTCAGCTTTTCCTCGTTTAGCTGCAGGCATATGCTGATCTGTTTTTAATCATCAACACTAACACAGTTGTATTTATTTGTTTTTGGAGCTACTGTTGGAATCTATAGAGAGAGACAGAGATAATGGCAACAGGGGGCAATACATCCTGAAAGTATATCTTATACCTGTTTAATGTTTAAAAAGGCCACACACACACTTCTCTGATCAGCTGAAATTTTTTTTTCCATTTAATATAAAATTTTTGCAACTGATTTCACTTTTCTATAATTTTTTTGCTTGCAGAAAATTGGTTTGAAAAAACATTTTGGCCCAACAGAAACATGCTGGCTATTATTAAAATACTACAAAATAAAAATATGAACTTGTACAGATTATTGTACAGATTACTACATATATATATGTGTGTGTGTATATTACACATTACACATGTGTAAATGTGTGTAAATTTTACTTACAAAAATAAACAGTGGGACTGAAAAAGCCCAATTTTAGGTTGATATTCTCCATACTGCTTCAGCTGTTGTTGCTAAAATAATTAAGGTTGCAGATTTCCAGCAGTAAAATATTACTTTGAGTCCGTGTTCAGTCTTTCCTGTCTAACGGAGATGTTTGCTTGTCATTCGTGTGCAGCATGTGCCCATCAACACCCGCACCTTACAAACCGTCTTCTGGCTTCCCAAACGTCTAATGATTGCCATAACCCATCCCAACTTTACTGGCTCCTTCACCCGAATCAGATGATAGATACACACTCAAACACACACGCACATGGGTGAAGTGTGGGGTGTCATCTGATCCACTGGAGCCGTGCAGCCCCCACCCCAGCTCCTCTTGCTGGCGACTCAGTCCTGTCTGATGAAGCCTTGTAAATACTGACATGCTGTAAACTTGAGGCTCTGATTTCAGGGTGCTGTTTGTGTGTGTTTTTGTATTTGTGTGCATTCCTTTCACCTGATAGTTGTTAGTTAGTATGCACATATGTGTTCTTAGATGTAGACACGTTCCGCTTCTGTGTTTTTTCTTGTTTTTTTTCCCCCTCCTGCTTTTTTCCTTCTTCATTACAGGACCGACTGCTCTAAGCTCTGAACAAACTGCTCCTTGGCCTTACAGAGCATGTTTGACACTAAAAGCCTCGCTTTTTCTTTCTTTTCTCCTTTTTTCCCTCTTTTTTTTTTTTTTTTTTACCTTTTTTTTTTTTTTTTTGTTTTTTAAAAAAAAAAAAAAAAAAAAAAATAAAAATTTTATTTTTTTTTTTTTTTTTTTTTTAAAGATTTAAAAAAAAAAAAAAAAAAAAAAAAAAAAAAGAAAGAAAAATCGTGTGCAGGCCTTTTTTTTCCCTCTATTTTTGCTGTTGTTGAGTGTCTGTTTTTCTAAGCTTCCTGACATGAGAAACTTCAATAAAAATACAAAATGTTCAAAAAAATTTCCCAAATAGGGCCGTTAATAAAAGCCCCCCGTTAGCTTGCGGTTTGGGAGCTGGAGACCGGGCAGGAAGCCATTTTCACACAGGCCGGCCTGACCTCGGCTCTTAACTCTGACTGAAAATAGCAGACGAGCGAGATCACTGTACAAAGAGAAAAGAGAGAGGTGCAAAGGGAAAACTGAGGAGACAGATACCTCAGCAACATTACCTGAGAGGGAACGAAAGGAGGAAGGAGTAGGAGAAACAAAGCGTCCTGATGGCTTTTCCACCAGTCTTCCGATTCCTTTGCAAAATAGTAAATCCTGTGAAGTTTATTTTCTTTGCAGCATCTGTGTTTTATAAAGGCTCTTTTAATTTGTTTTTACTCTGTCCAGTGGGGGATCCCCACTCCTTTCTTTTTAACTCCCCTTTGTGTTTGACCCTTTTTATTCTTCCCCACAGTCCATTTCTCTCACTTTCTTGTCTTCCCTTCTGGTTTTTCTCTCTCCCTCTCTTTTTCCTCCTGTGGAAGTGAGTGTTTTAATAATGGTGCTTTGGGGAATTGGAGATGGGAGAGCTGCATTTTCTTCTTCCCTGCTTTAATCTCTCACATTTCTGGGAAACTTGCATTGTCAGTTGGTAGAATTTGGGGACCGACTGATTGATTGAGGTTTGGGGAATTCTTGAAGTATTAGATCAAAGTCAATGTCCATATTTAATGGTAAAGCAATACTTTTTAAAATGATTTGTGTGTTTTAAATGATAACATTTTTTTCACCATTAAATTTGTATTTAGTAAAAGTAAAAGGATTTTTACACAAAATGTAGGCTAAATTGTCAGTAACTGCTAACCTATAAATATAAAATACCTTTTAATCAAATTGCTTTTGAGACAAACTTTAAAAGCAACAAAAAGAGTATATTTGATTTACCACTGACAATACTAAAATAAAATGTTCTAATTACTACAAATAAAAACTCATCCAATTCAAAGCCCATATTTAAAATAATCAATAAACCCTTTACTGTATTTTTTAAGTTTACAGAGAAACCTTCCAATGTGAGGCTGTTCCACAGAGTAAGGCCTCACTGCCTTTGCTCCGGCACACCGTACCCACCTGCTGATCTCATAGAAAGCCAACATTTTGTAGACATTTCTGGCATCACTTGTTTCCTTCAAACAGAGGTGGTGTTTGTGTAAATATCACAATCAGTGCAAGCTTCTCCATCAGTGGAAAATAAAACACATTCTGCTGTTTAGTGACTTGATGAATAAGTGCCATGATTCCTTGTCTGCTGTAAATCCACAGTACTTTTCCATCAGTGTCATCATTTACTCACATTCACTCGTCAGGATTGATAAAATAACAACAACTCTCAGTTCACCTTGTGAATACATGCTTTCAGCTTGGAAAAAAGACTTCTCTGTATACATATAGTTATACAGTATAGCTGAAAATGAATACAAAATAATCAAAGTGTCTGTTTTTGTTTTTTCGCTCATACCTGTCACATAAAGGTAACTCATACTGATGCAAAAAGAATGGGAAAAAAACACATTTCCATAAAGTACGCCTGCTTATTGATTTGCCTAAATGAACGAATGACCTGAAACGGCCACAGCATTAAAGAGACAGCTACGACCATGGCAGGGCAATGGTAAGGCACTCATCATCCACCATGAGCAAAAGTACAGCATTTGCAATGTTTCGAGTTTGTGTTTTTCTCATTGTTGTTGCATTACAATTGAATTGTTAAAACAGTTTGGCGCTCTTTAAAATTTTTCCAACATATCCATGTAAAACCTTTAGTCTGAATTATTTAGTTGGATCTTAATAAAATAAAAAATTGTGTAACACTAATGTACTTCCAAAACTTCAAACTGGGGCAAATAAAATGATCAATACATTCTCATAGGAAAGATTTACAGTGAGCTGGCTGAGGAGCTTCAGAAACATCCCGCACCCTTCAGATGCTTGATTGAAAAGCAGTGAGCCAGCATTTTACACCCACTTCACGTCACCATTGGCTGTTGTGCAGTTGTTAGGCTGGAGAAAATGTTGCATCGTGGTGATTATACATAAATAATGTCTCCCCTTATCTCGTTGTAATCAGACAGTAAACTCAGCTCTTTTTATATGTTTGTGGCTGTATGAAGCATTCAAGGCTATTTTGATGTTTACACCATTGACATATTTCTGGCACCAAAGTAAGGTTTGACACCCAGCCCTAATTTATGTCGGCAGTGAAATCCACTTCCTGTGTGACCAAAGTTACTCCACACAGCCCACATTTTGACATTTGACCAGTTTATAACAATAAAGCTGAAAAATGATTTAAACAGTCTTCAGCCAAACACATCCCTGGTTTGTTGAGACAGTGCTATTGACAGAAAAAAGCTCTTCACAACTTCAAGTGTATTGCCGGTAAGTGTAACTAGATCATCAGGTTATTGGTTGTTTGACCTTCACAGAGCAATAAGTAATTATTCATGTCAAAAACTGGACAGCCTGTGGGTGTCTTTCTGTCTGCAGACAACCACAAAATTAATTCCACTGTGAGAGAATTGTGCTCAACACTTTCAGTGCTGGCAGTTTTACACTCTGTGGGATCAAGCTCAAATCCAGTTTGAGCGTGTATAGTCTTGTTGGTGTGTTTGTTTATGAAATCCTGTGATGAAACCTGCCTCACCCAGCCGTTAATCCCCAATGAGAGTTTTACTGGCTGATAGTGATCCATCATCCAGAGATTTTTTTCCACCCTGACGAGATACATTCTCTAGGACACTTTGTGTAGCTCGTTCAAAAGTTGTTATTACACGCTGAAACGACTGCTATTTGCATTAAGACAGAGGCTTTTTATCTTTTTGACCATGAAATGGGAAGTAAGTAAAAGAGGAATATCAGCTTCTGTCCAAAAATATCTTCAAAAGCATAAAAGTATTCCCCTACTGGGACACTGTAGTTTTCTTCTGCACTGTCTCCTTCTCTGTCTCACAGCTGCAATATCATCCTCAAATCCAAGGTCTCTCCTAGTTCCCCGAGCATCACTCAACATGTCACCTGCCTAACCTGCTGCCTCCTAACACTCCCCATCTCAGTTCCCCTCCAATGCAGTTTGCTTTTTTTTTCCACCGACTGAAATATCCTCTCTGGCAGAACAATTCAAATAAGACACAGTGTTTGCTTGGGCGCACAGTCTTCAGAGCTTGTCCTTTCGCACATCGGCTCCAAGTTGCAAGCCACCTGCTTGTATTGGATGCAAATAGGGTATTAAAAGAGGGGAGAGAAACATGAGATAGCGTGACACGGGGAGGCTGAGGAGAGAGAAAGAGCGCGAAGGATAGAGAGAGAGGCTTAATGTGAGAAGAGAATGCAAATGCTGTTGAGACAAGGCAGGATGGATGCAGGAGTGCTGGATGGATGGTTGGATTAGGGGAGAAAGAAAGGCGAGGGTCAGGTGTTGGTATGACTTTTCGGCAGGGTCAAGGTTTTTCTCTGGACGACGGCAATGGAGCTGGATTTGCATTGATGGATCTTCTTTCCATGGGGATGTCATGTATCAGTGCTTGGGTACATCACGCCCCAGTCATTAATCAAATCATGGCCTCCGTCTAGAGCTATCTGTCTGCCAGACGCTTCTCATCTGTCTACCTTGTCCTCTCACTCTCTTTCTCTTTGTAGTAGCCTTGTTCTGCATTTCGCTTGTTTTTTTTGCACTTGTAAATGATTCAAAGTATTTTAGATCCCCGCTGCAAGGACACGCAGCGAGTCTTTAAAGGTAAAATGCAGCATGATCGTGATTAGAAACAGAGCCCCAACATTAGCAGGTACTAAATATAATAGTTTGCTGTGGCGCTGATATCAGTAGGAAAATGGTGCTGGAGTAATGACTTTATGTGCTCTCTGTTGTCTCCTGTTCTCTTTGGCACCTGTGACTGTTAATATATGAAAGTATGAGTCTAAAATCTTACATTTTGCAGTTATTCTAAGAGTGAAAGCATGTGTACAAATAGTTACAATGACTATGCTTACGCAATCATTTGTTTTATAAATAATTGATATAAATAGACCCGTGCACAGGCCTGATTTCCACTCCCACTGTTTACCATAGTTGGATGTAGACACACCCTTAATCAGTTGTTTGCATACATCTGCTCCACCACTCTGTCTATGAAAATAACAGCAAAGAAGAGAAGTTTCACATGATTGCATCGCCAAAGATCTTTTAACAGTGCCAAAGCATACAGCCTTACCCACCTGCCACTATCGGAGTGTTCATAACAATAATCTGTAGGAATCTGTGTGCATGCAGCAGTAACACTTTCATCGTTTTTTTGTTTTTTTTTTAGCTTCAAATGAAAAAGGATTTGAGTACAGGGTCATAATGAAACCCTGAAATGCTAACATCATTTGTAGTATAGCACTTGTATTTTAAACTAGTGGCATCAGAAGGCTAGTCGTTATTAGTGATCAGTGATTCCATTTCTTGAAAACTTTGTCAGATATTAGCAGGTGTTAATTTAATTTCAACCACACTGTTTGTCGGTGCTCTGACAACACGGTCCTCTGCATAGGTCAATACCCACACTCAATGCTTGGAAGACGCTGATCCAAATAAGCAGCTCATTTCTTTCCTAACCTTTCTGTGGCTTCATGACATTTGGTCTGGTAGTTTATGCATACCCCAGGTCCTGTCTTGCTAAATAAACTAAAAGGACTGACGGCAGTTTGTTTTATTTTCATCATCATTTTGCATCCACACTTCCTGTAGTTCACAGTCAGTTGTGAAGCCTGATATTACATAATAGAACCCAAACCTTCCCTTGATAAATGTCCCTCATACCATTCCCATTCAGTGAGAATGTCTACACCACACACACACACACACACCCTTCCTGTCTGCCTCCCACCAGTTCACATATCATCTTCTGTCGGTCCGTGATCTCTAACACGGCCCGTACCAACTTGTCTTCTGTGTCTGGGGGCTTATGACAGCTAAGGACCCCTCAGCCCTGAGTGACAGTGCAGTGTTGACAGCCGGGTCAACAGTGATCATTACCCCACCATCTCAGTTTAGCCACACCTGTTCTACAACCCGGTGTGTGTGCCTTATTTTTAAAAGTCATGGCTGACGACGAATAATCCATCGGGGGGGGTGCGTGCACAGAGGATCCTAAATTCACTGACACCCCCACACACAATCCTCCCGCTCAACTCCCCTCTTAGCTGAAGCACCATTATGGCTTTTCAGGCTGCTTCCTGTACAGATTCTTTTTTTCCTTTCCTCCCTCATCTGCCCTACTTCCCTCAACACAAAAGGTGCTTGCCCAGGTTCAGGGGCTGTGTAGCACTTTTAAAATGTGAATGGCTTTCAGGAGTTGCCCGGGTAGGCAGTTTGACCAGGAGAGGAGCAGAGGGAAATGAAGGACAGGTTTGTGTAATGGTCTGCTCTCCCCATGCGAAGGTCACGCGGCATTGTTGGCTAGCGGAGGTCTAAAAGACAGGCCTTTGGAGGACCACAAAGCAGAGCTTTGGCAGCACTAATGAAACTCAGAGCTACACGTTAATGATCTAAAAGACTGGACCAAAACACTCAGCAGTCCCCTTTCCGCTTGCATTCAGCCTCCTCTTGATCGCTCCTTCCAAATAATGACAAGGCACTCTCCTTCTCTACCTTTATTGTAACCTTTGATGTCTGCCTTTTTCTCTTTGTGTCTGCGTCCCCCCTCCCGCCTTTTCATTCCTTTATGTTACGTGACTGTCACTCATCTATTAAGGCAACAAATGGAACAAGGAAAACATTCAGAGAGTGTATTGTGGTGCACCCACAGGTTTGCTCTTTATTTCTTTTGAAAGCACTTGAACTTGGAATTTTCCTTGGGCTGCCTATTGAATCAGGAGGGTACTTTTTTTTTTTTTATTCCAGCATTGTCATAGGATTACAAAACATAGTTGTATTGTAATGCACATTTCCAAACCCCTATAGTTTAGTGTTTCACTTGTAACTGTTTATTTGCAATTGTGTCTTTTCACATTGTATTAATGGGTGCCCTTACTCTTAGCACTAAAAAGAAAGGCGGTGTTATTGGCATGTTGTCATGCGGGTAGTTTCGATTGCATATGTTTTAATTTAAACTTTGATTGTAATCGTTACAGTGATAAATATAACCGGGTAGGCTTAAATCTGAGAAGCAAGTTTGTCAAAGGTGGGCAAAAAACCCCAAAAGAAAACATGTCTGTATTGGCATGACCATGGGATTCATGTTTTGCATGTGGTGATTAAATGAAATAACGTGAAAATTGAAATGTTTAGAAACTCGTCTCACCATCTTTTCACAATCGCTAAAGCATCTTCCTCGAGTTGGAGTCATTGTTCTTCACCTTGGTGAAGTGTGCTAGCTAGTAATCGCTGCTGTTGCTGAGGGCAGGAATCAACACATATCTTAAATATAATTGTTAAAAGGGGAAGAAGAGTAAATATGTTAGTAACTCAATTAAAATCTAGCTGTATGGCAGAGGTTGCTGCTTTTTGACTTATTCCTAAAATTGTTCTGCTAATAAGATGAGACTAATTGCATGTTAAGTGAAACAGTCAGTGAACTAGCTGCCACTCTCCCTGGAGTAGCTGGTTAAGGTCATTAGACCTTGAAGAAGCCCTTTGACATGGCCTGATTATGTTTGGCTGGAGCTACACACTGTGTGCGAGATGAGATGTGTTTCTGTGGATCGTCTGTCTGCGTGGGTGTGTTTATGTGTTTGCCCGTATGTGTGTTTGTGTGTGCATGTGTGTTGCGCCAGTGCGTTAGGCCTGTTGATTGGCCTTGATTAACAGACTGCCAGGCACTAGAAGCAGAGCCTTTGTAATGTACCATCTTGAGCTAGTTATTTCCAATCATTCCACAGGAGGCCTTGAACTCTGAGTTGTGTGTCTTTGCGTGTGTTACGGGCTGGGAGAGGGCGGTGGTGGGTCGCCCCCCCCCCCAAAAAAAAAAAAAAAAAATTGTAAGGTTGAAAAAA
>VURO01050192.1:41257-59058 GCA_015108175.1 Pelvicachromis taeniatus | reverse complement strand
TTTTTCTTGTGGTTGTGTTTTTTTTTTTTTTTTTTTTGGTTTGGTGGGGTTTTTTTTTTTTTTTTTTTTTTTTAACGAAAACAGAAAATCTCTGACCGACTGTGTAGTATGGGGCGCTGTAATGCTGTTGTTTCCAGCACCTTGTTCTATAGAATGGAAAAAAATGGGCATTTCTGTAAACAAAATTGGGTTAGTGGTTACCTGGTAAGGTGTAACTAATGAAGTGGCCAGTGGGTGTATTTTTTATTACTTTATTTAAACGGAACACCGCTAAAATGAGACTTATTGCACCTGAACACTCATCAGTTCAGCAAAATCACAACGAAATTAATTATGTTTTCATAGGACAGCTGCATGTACAAATTGGTGTGAATTTGCTAAAATATTCATGATATTGACTTTTCAAGGTGATGAAATGTCAGTACCACAGCTTAGTGAATAAACAGTCAAATGCTGTTTTAATAGAAAGTGAGACTTACATTAATGTGAAAGTCAGACTCAAGCTGGATCTGAAAATATAATGTGTGCAGCATTGTGTTGTATGTCTAACGGGCTAATGCATTTTGTGTTAATTTGGATTTTCCTTTCCATCATTCAATTTGTCTATCCATCCATTATCTTTACCAGGTTATCTCTGTGGGGGTTAGAGTCATTACAGCCAACACTGAGAGATTGCATTTCCCCTGGACACATCGTATGTTATCTATTGCATGGCTGACACATATAGACAGAGAGCCTTTCACGCTCTCAATCACACCTACAGGCAATTTTAGACTTGCCAATTAACATAACTGGCAAGTCTTTGAACTGTGAGAAGGAATTCCAGCACCTGAAAGAGATGCTAATATTTAGGTTATACCTTTTTTTTCTTCTTGAAAGTAACATTTGATTTTGATGAACCTTTACGCTATATTTTCAACATGAACTATTTTTTTCTTTTCAAATAGACATTTTTGTGTGCACTTCCCATTCCTATCAATTTATAAAGCTGGGTATACAATGTGAAATTTCTGGGTTATTTGAGACGAACAGTATAAAGGAATTGCTGTGATATCTTTGTTCTTGGCTTCAAAGTGATAGCCCTACATTTCAAAGTGAGAGGCGTTCAAAGTTGGCTGTTGTAAAGGACTTGTGCCCCAAAAAATCTAGGACAAAATTCTCACAGTGAGAGAAATTTAGGATGACCATCTGATAATGAGACCAGCCAATAAAAATGTGCTATGACACACCGATCAGTGTGACCCACAGCTGAGATCCATGGCACACAATGTCACTTCAATAACATAAGAATACTGAACTCACACAGTATGTCAAGGCCTTTTTATGCCCTTTTATTTCATTTCCTGTTTTCAGCAGCAGTCTTAAGCTTTTCCACACCTGATCCCCCGCCAGCTTTTATTCACACCTACTTGCCCCAACACACTAGTGCTCTACCTATTGTGCCTTCCTCCCATTTGTCCAGCCCAGCTTCTGTTTTTGTTTATTGTAAAGACTCATGTAGATTGGAGGCAGGATATAATGGCATGTTTGTGCGAAATGTATACAATAATTGAATGCATCTGCTTGTTTCTCAGATTATGTTTTAGACCTCCTGTTTTTGCATCATTTTATTGTAGTGAAAAGCACGATTAAGAAAGAAATGCATTTCTCTCACAGAAAGTGTTTATGCATTCGGCTCCATTAGGAGTGAATGGAGGATATTGATTAAGGCTGGCGTCCACTCGTTTTGTGAAAAATTTAAACCTGCCAAGTGTTCCGAACACCTTCCTCAATTATGCAGATCTTCACATCTTTAACATCAACCCACCAGAGCTCAAATTTGAGTTAAGTAAATCGGATATAATTATTTTCTAATTCACTGGGATGATTAGGATGTTCCTGAGGCGACCATAATGAAATTAGCTGTTTGATTAGTGATTTCATGCAGTGGCGTGTACATTCTGTTTCTGTTTCATTAAGAAAAACCTAATGAATGGACTGCTATGCCACACCTGTGGACTCGTGCATATCCTCCCCAGGTGCGCCCCATTTGAAAATGCAGATCAGTTTTTGACCTTCATGCCATAACAGAACCTCTGGAATATGATGGTGTCATTTTTTTTTAAGACAGCATTGACGTCATTATTGCTGTCATTAAACCCCCATCACAGTGTCAGTCGATGCAGCGCCCCTGCAACCAAACAGCCCTGCAGGCCTGGAAATTACATGCAGCATCCCAGTAGGGGGTAAGCCTGGCGATCCCCAGAGGTACATAGTCCCTTGCCTGATTGCTGAGCCGAAGCTATGATGGAGAGGGTAACTAAAAGAGATGAGAGCATTAATAGTGCATGAGACATTGTGTGTGTGCTTGTGTGTTTGATGAGACTGGGATAAAAGGGTGGTAGAAAGGTGTAACACTGATCTGAGTCTCTTGTGTAACGTGTTCGGTTTTCATATGTACAACTACAGACAAATGTAAGGTAATACAAAAGGCTTTAGTTCCCCGTAAATTTTGAAGCACATCCACACAGCAGTCAGAGGAACATGCACAGATGTTCATCTGACATCTTATACAAGCCCACTGCTTCCATGGATACCGCCAAACAAACAATGAAATACACAGTAACAAACACAATGAGACATGAACACCTGATCATGGAGACCATTTATATAAAAATACAAATGATACACACAGCATCAACAGGCACACATACTTTTATGAATATAAATGTGTGTGTGTATATATATATATACAGCAGCAACAATAAACAGTAACATTGTGTGTGTGTGTGTGTGCAGGCAACAGGAAAGCAGGCAGGCAGTTGCAGCAAACTGACTTTAATGGAAGATTACACAAAAGGATGCAAGCAGGCAGGTGCAGGAAGAAGCAACTGCCAAGGTGGTGAGAACGAGCATGAGAACCAATCTGACAGGAAGAAAGTGTAACTGGCTGGGAAAATTGGAAACAGGTGTGTGAGTGGGTGTGACAGATCAGCGGGTCAGGGGTTAGTGCGTGGCACGTGGATGTGAGAAGGAAAGAAAATCTGAGGACATCTGGTGGACTAATGGAAAATGCACTTGGACCGTAACTGCAGAGGGGCCAAGAGACGAAATGAGAGGGACAAATACAACCAGGGGAAGAACCACGATAGCATAACCCTGTCCCTTGGAAATTACACTTCTGTGCAACTAAAATTAACTTCCATTTTTCATAAGGAATGACAAACCATATTTATGAGAGCGAGAGGGTAAACGCAGCTTTCTGTTGTGACCAGAATCCTCTCTGTGTTTTAGGGTAAGGCAAGAACAAAAAAGCTAAAGCAACACTTCCTCGTAACAATTCCAGAAAATCCAATGTTTTCTTCATTTTAAATGCTAGAGCATTTGCAAAAATATATTTCATTCTCTCTAGTGTGCATTTTATGGATTCTTGCTTCAGCAGCCTGTGGCCGTACCTTTACTCTCTCTGTGCTGTCAGAATAAGAACAAAATAAGAGAAAATTGATTGGGAAGACTGCGGACAGTTTGTGCAAATAAATAAGAGTGGGAGAGGAAGTAGGACACAAAGAAAGACGGAGGAGAAATATTAAGCTTAAAAAATGGATATGTGTTCTTTCTCACTGATGTGGGTTTTTTTTCTTTCTTCCTGATACAGTTTTTGTGGCGGTTTGGGGGTAGCTCAGAGTGGACAACCGAGGATTATCAGAGCAGCGATGTAGAAACTCTACGTGAACTTTGGAAAGTCTACCACGCTGCGTCAATACAAGCCGGAGCTTAAGGAGAGCAAAGGAAGCACACATTGTTGTTCTGGATTTACCATGCAAATGTTTTTAGTCATGCATGGATTAAGAACAACAAAGCCACATTAACACCAGAGACCTCAGTTTAAAATGTTTTTATGGCTGGCAAGCTCAACTCCACTCTTAAAAAGTGTGCAAAATGGGTGTCGGCACTATTGTGTTGCCCTACGTTGATCAATAATAGAAACTCTCTAGAGATGGATGGGTCCACCGTTACAGGCAGAAAGACCTCCTGCTTAATTTTCAGTGTTTGAAAGGAACAAATGAGAGTTGTAGTTACATATTCAGAGTTTCACATCAGTGACCCCCTGACTCACCAAAGGCTAATTATTTTTTCTGGTGTTTTTTTTTTTTTTCCACAGATACATTTGGGAAGATAAGTAGATAAACTTATCATTCTCTTTAGCATTCAAGGTCTTACGGTTCAAACCCAGTTCATAGTAATTAACATGAACATGTTGAAAAGATCCCTGCACATAATGTGTATATCAAAGGGTGCAGCAGTGAAGCTGTTAATTTGTTGCTGTAAGGCAAATATGAGCTCACCACTAAGCTTAAGTATGGAAGTCAGTTCTTGTGTGTCTTATTATACATTTATTAGGCAAAAGGAACACTTATTTAAACAAATTGAACATTTTATTTATTTGTTTGGTTGTCCATCATTGTTCTTGTAGAAGGCACAGAAGCAAATGTGTTTTTGCCGTTTTATTTTTTTGCATTTTTAGCTTTTCCGAGCGTGTTTATTTCTTTGCATGCAGCTATGCATTGGAAAAACACTGTGGACACTTCATCTTTAAAATGTTCTGAGTTGACCAGGGCATTTGTGTTTACTACAACCATTAATCAGCTCAAGATGACATGATGGACAACAAGCATAAAGGTTGCATTTTGAATAGGAAAAAAAGTCAATTTTAAGCAACATAGCAGCATAGCTTTATGCCAATCTATTGTGTCCTTGTGTACGCAACATCCATAAGATGGATTTCTGTGCAGTTTTCCACAGACAGTGATTGTCCCATGTGGACAAATCCTATTGATTTATGTGAGCCCGTGACTTTCTCAAGTTGACATTGTGATCCGGGTCAGGTTATCCAGTGTTCAAGGTATTGATGTTTTACTATCAAAAGCAAAGCATATATATATGTATATATGTGTATGCGTGCGCGCGTGCATGCGCGCGTACGTAAACGCAAATAAAAAAATATGCTAGATGTCTGTACTGATATGGACTGGGTAAAATCAACGTCAAATTTCATTGAATTGGTGCTCAGTTCTTTTTATGCTTCCTATGTGTTTGTATGCATGCCTGACAATGTCCTTAATTGTCAGGCATGCATACAATTATTAAATAATTTTAATAAGACAATGTATAGTGTCCTGGTGGATCTCTTCCCAGATCAAGACCAGGGCATCACTGAGTCATAGATGATGGCTGATTGGAAACAGCTGGCCGAGTGATGAGACGCGGGAGGACCCACGACAGCGCGGAGGAACTTCCGGGTTGAAGGTCGCCCGGCTACTATTGGAGACCGGCGTCTATTTGTCGTGACATGTTTTCAAACCGGCGTTTATTAGAAACAGGCGTCAATAAGAGACAGGTCACTATTAGAAGATATACGGTATTTGTCATTTTCCAGTAAGGTGCACTGCTGACCATAATGATAATCTGTAATTTTTGAGGAAAATACTTGCTAAAATGGTTACATGAGTGGCATTTTGGCCTCTTTGTCATGTTACTTCAGCCATTCTTGATGCTTTTGGGGGGATTTTTTGTTTTGTTTTGTTTTGTGCAGGGTGATGGAGTACACATTGTGAGTGCTGCTGTAGCCATGACGGTGTGATTGATCTGCAGCAATATTCAGGTGGGTGGTATGTGTCAGAGTGGCATCCATATAAATGCTGGGTCCAAACATTTCTGAGCAAAATATTGCATTGTTATGGAAATTAGCGATCTCATTCACCTCACCTGTCTGCAGTTTCAGCATGTATAGTGGGCGGATGCTATGTGACATGGCGCACGGGTGAAACTGAGAACACAAACAGGGCTCTAACCAAAATATTGGCCATATGAAGACTTTGGAATTTAACTTAACTCAGTTTATATTTGTATTAAAATAACAAAAAAAAACCCCACATTTGCCAGTGCTTAATGTTATATTTATGCCTAACATAATCATGAGGACAAAAATATACGACAGTTAACAAACTGGAAATAACTTTCACAACATTTTTTTGTAGTACTAACACTAGTACATTAGTTCTACTTGCTGTGGAGGATGTACAGAAAGTACTAAAAATGTATGATCCTCTGTACTTATAGCTTTCCTTGTGACGTTCTCAAAAAAAATCTTGTCTACAGTTATCTCACACAGACTTTTCATATTTCCTGGAATTACTTTCAACAACTTTGGAGAATTTCTCTGTGGGTTATAGCAGCGAGAGAAGTAGTGATACTGACAGGTATAGCAATAGCATAATGAGACAAAGATAGTGACAGCTTTTTTTTTCTTCCTAAAAGAAAGGATACGTGTTTTACTCAAGCACTGCATGTCATTTCAATTGCATCATGGTCTATCAGAGGTGCTGCTGCAGCAGGAGGGATCTCTACTTCTGTTATGGTGTATATACAGTCTGTGGATTTGCTAAATATCAGCACAAACCCTAAAAGCCTATTATTATGTGTAATTGTCATCAGTACAAAGGCTGCAAACAGAATGACTTGCATTGCATTAAAACAGAGAAAGGACTCAGATGTGGAGCCACACGACCAACGGTTTCATTTCAGCAATTTCAGGAGTTTCTATAAGTACACATTTTGTGCCATTTGTTTTGGTATTTTCTTAAGATGAGGGCATGTGCACAGTGCACAATCGACATTAAGCAGTCTGTGTTATTTTGCATTAATAACTGTATTTATAATTTCATAATTTTGTCTCTTTTGATGACTGTAAATTACAGATTTAACATGCTGAATGTTTCATTTGTATACCTGAGAAAAGTCAGTCATGTTTACAAATTTGAATCACAGCTGCACTGGGTCATAAAATAAACATGAGTCAGTCTTATTTATAATGAATCTGTGCTTTAATTTGGATACTGAAGAAGCTTTCTGCAGCAAATTCTGAATTTCAGATTTCCTCATAATGTGCTTCCTGACCAAGCAGGGAAGACTAGAAAATCAGTTACCTGAAGACACATAATGTACCTGTGCTGGACTGAGTGGTAGAACATGCCTAAAGGGGTTTTCATCTTTTCACTCTTTTCAGACTGCTGAACAGAGCTGTCTTTTTTTCTTTATATAAAAGTCTTTGTGTTGACAGTTATGATAAGAACCTCAGTGAATATGAGCTCATTTAAAAATCACCGCACCTTCTCCCTGGATTCATTATTATACATCTGAAAAACAGATGAATTTTGATGATGAATGCAAACAGATGAAGGTTATAACACAATGAAACCTGGTAAGAAATACTCATATAGTGTAGAAATTGAAATATGTTCCAGCGCTCTCACACATCTAGAAGTTGTAGTCGGTAAGGCGAGAAGAAGACAACTCTTGGGACATGCCGGCCCGAATGATTTCCTCGCACTAAACTGTTAACACTCTCACGGGGAATTAAATGCATGTGTGGAAGTGTGCTCTGCTAAAAGGAAACATGCAAAATCCAAAACAGCCTCTGGAAGTAAAAGTTTCACTGTTTAAACGCTATTAGCAGGTTTGTTTTGTTTAGCGTGTTAAGAAAATGATAAACAGTCCAGCAGTGAATCATTTCAGTCAAAATGCAAAGCATGTTTCATTTAGCAACAGCGGAGGTAAAACGGTCCCAAATCAATGCTTTTCTTTGTTAAATGCACAACCACAAACTTTTCCTTCCCCTCAAGGGTGAAACTGTTTTTATTTAATATTTTAACTATGAAAAAGTTTTAAAGTTCTTTGCTTTTCCCCCGTCTTTCTTGTTTTTCTATCTTGGTAGCAGACTAGATGCATCTCAGGAGTAAGACTGTCCTTCAACAACAGGGAATAGGGTTACCTATATTTTCCAAAGGAGGCTTTTTTTTTCTACGTTTAAAAACTCCATAAAAAAAATCTGCTCACAGGAAACAAAATGTAGTTTATGGCAAAAAATGTAGTTGTAACCAGACAGCTATAATATACATGTGTTTTACCATGAGCAGTGGCATGACACTTTGTGTATGTGTAAGACACTGGTCGCTGTGATTAGCACATTAGGAATTAGTACTCAACTCTAGCTTGTTGCTCAGGGTTTTCAAAAGTCCAGCTGTTTTTGATTTTTTCTCACTGCTGTCATAATTGGCATTTCTTTTAAATGCAGCAGACACCTGCGCAAATATCTCAAACTCATCCCACACGCAGACAGACTGGAACAGAATTTAAAGTAAGAAAATGATTTTAACAACAAGCAGAGAGAGCAGGACAACTGACACCAAACAAATAAAATGGTACTATGTATCTGGTGCATGTATAAAACACCAACCGCTAACTAACAGGTTCACCAGGTTCATGACATCAGTTACTTTGTAGGATAAAATTGGAGTATGGAGCTTTTGTGTTAGGCAGGTTCATGAGTGTTGTTCTTTGAGTCACAGCACTCACAGGTTTTTGAAGCATTCTTAAAATGATTCTGAAGAACCTAGAAGAGCAGCTTATGTTACAATACAGTAGATAATTGGGATCTCAAATTAAAAAAAAAAAAGAAGAAGAAGAAAATTCTTCCACTAATGAGAGTGAGATGTAGCTGAATGTTCTGGGAGAAGTGCAGCAGCTAGACCTCGAGGTGAAACATTTCTATTAAAATACTTTTTCAAAAAATACGTGTACATCTCCTTCTTGCTTGTAGCCATAAGTCTAAAGATGCTTACCGTATGTCTGCTAGTAGTGACCTGTCTCTTATTGACGTCCGTTTCTAATAAACGGCGGGTTTGAAAACATGTCATGACAAATAGACGCTGGTCTCCAATAGTAGCCGGTCTCCTATATGCGCTGGTCTGCAGTAAACACCGATCTCCAATGACCCACCGACTTTTCCGTACGCTACTGTTTTCATCAGATGCTATCGAGGAAGGAAGAAAGTCAAAACGTCCATTCCGTCTGAGAAGGGAATAAGAGCCAGTCTCCAACAACCATCGGTCTCTTTTAAATGCTGGGCCGGCCAAATAATTTTTTGAATAAACGCCGGGGCTACTATTGGAAGATATACAGTACACAACCTTCTAACTTTAAACCCTGAACCATGAAGTAATTTCCAGAAAATTCTACTTTTTTAATAGAGTCTTTATCTATTTATTTACTTAATTTATTTTCTTTGCTTTAAAATGTGCTGTGTAATTTCAAGTTTTTTTGGGGAAGAATCAGGGGGAGATGTAAATTTCTCAAAAATCACAAAATGTCATGTTTCAAATATACAGTTGGTGCAAGTTAATTGTCTTTTGGGGTTATGGTTAGTAATATTTTGCACTTGCATCAGGACTGGTGCCAAATACATATTTTTGGGGGCACAAACATGGTGGTTCGAAAATAGCTCTATAGCACTCTCTATAAAATTGCAATTAATGATAGCACCTTGGCAATGCTAAATTGCTAAGCTTTTAAGAATTTCTTATAATTCAAATGTCCACTGTGCCTTCAAACCGGCATTCTTAATGAGAGTCTGAGTCTGGAGACTTCTTTGTGGCAATATTTAGTAAAGGTTATAGCGTTGTGTAGTACCAACAAGAAATCAGCATGTGGTAATAAACATCATGCGTGAAATTCTCGTTGTAGGTTCCATACATCGTATCCAGCAACATGGCACATTATTGTGTGTGTTCACTTGAAAAACACCTTGTGTGCAAAGGAAGTGATAAGTAACTAGTTTGTGCAACAGCCAATCACAATCCTAGATGGCCACACTGCAGCATGCTTGAGTATGCCAAGGTGCAAATTATTACTGCTTGTGGATTGAACTTACATTATTTACATAAACAACAGGAAGTTGTGGTCGGACTTTCTGCTTGCTATACCTGAAGCACCAAAATGTTAGTAGTGGTTCCCAAAGTAACTCCTCTGGGTTCAAAAAGACATCCTTTTCTATAGAGCTGTATATTTATGGTTTATCATTTCAGATCTGGTTTAAATACAGCATGATGTTTATAGTCTACGTTACTGTCCTGAATAGAGTAAAAAGGGACAATAAAGCAGGCGTTGTGTTTTGGTAAGCCTAAAGTACATTGTAACTGACTATTCACAAACACATAAGCATGCAGTGTCCCTTAGTTAGATCAACCTCTTGCTGGTCATCACGTCCATTTTCTACACACCAAAGTGATGAAGGAGAAAACTCTCCTTGAGGCCTCACAACACTTGTAAATGCCCGATCTCTGTACATTGAAGTATGAAACACTAATTGGCAAGGTTAAAATAAAGTGTTCCTGAAAAGCTGATTTTAACAGAATGCATCAGAAAATGAAAAAAATCATCATCATTCGCTGAGCCTTCGGGCTTGTGATACTGACAACCTCTCATTTCCTCCACACGTTTCTGCATTCAGCAAATTCCCTCTGCAAACTACAGTGCAAAATGCTAAAGGGTCCCAGGAGTGCTGTGTTCATTAAATTGGCTCTAGTGTATGTGGTAAGTAAAACCTTATAGTCTACATTTCACTGTGAACAAGTACCACTTTACCACATGTGGAAACTCACACTTTCTCTGTTTCCTGAGCTGCTGTGAAGCAGTCAGTTGTGTGAATGTAACCCAACCAAGTTCTGGATTTAAAGGGTGCTGTGAGGTTCTTCTGTATTACCTCCCCCTACCAAGCCCAACCATTCAAGGACTCTGTAGTCAAACCCTGCAAAGCACAATTCAGCCACCCCACCCAATGATGCTGCATGTTTTACTTGAAGAGGATCTTGGCATGTTCTCTGCAGAGTCTCTGTGTTCTGCCTTAGGCACAACAGCTTTATGGGGCACCGTGCCACAGGAAAGGATTAATATTAATTCCTTTCCAATTACTCCGAGATTCAATTATGCAAGATAATGCAAATAGTGAGTTTTTCGGGTCTGTTTTACTTCCTACACACAAACACAAAGCCAAAATCTGCCAATTGGAGCAGGATTGTCTGACACAGCGATTTTCTTTCCCTTTCTGCTTGTGTGCACCTTTGGTGAGAGGGCTTTTTCTCTGTGCTGGTGAAACATCTGAGTGTAAGGGTAATCACATCTGGGAAATAATGCCACTGTTAATGTATAATACAACTAAAACCTCAATATCAAATAAAACTTCAGTATTGATAGAGCTTTTTTTTTGCTTAACATCTCTCAGCTCTGCACAAAGTTTTGCCTGGCTGAATGTCAGCCTCCGGGGAAGTATCACAGGGACCATTAGACCAAGAAAAAAAAGAGGTCTTCAAACTCCGTTTAGAGCCTTGTGCTGCTGATGTTTCGGTTTGCTTTTTTGAAGCCACAAGGGTCTCTGTTAGTTGGGCTGGCATGCCCTGAAATGTTTCACACTGGCAGTTAATCACTTAGATCTCAGCAACAAAACCAACCAGGCAAAGTGAGAAAGAAATACATAAAAGAGGAAAGAGCATGACTGAGAATAGACACACAGTGTATTCACTAGGAAAGAAATGCTGCACAAAATGAAAAGGTAAATATTCTTATTGCAAGTAGCCAGACCTTCTACATTTTATTTTCTGTTTTTGTGATGCATATTTCCCCAAATAAAACCTACTTTCTATTGGTACAAACATTATAGCATGCCTTCAATAAGGAGATCAGGACATAGTGAGTCTCAAAACAACAAAAACCGTACACCACGCTGCTGGCATTGGACCAGCTTCTTGTTTAAACACCTTCAGACTAAGTCCCCTGCTTTGAACTAGCAGATAAAAACAACAGCCAATCCCTTTAAAACCCTGCAAATCACAGACACTATTTCACAGGCTTTACAGCATCTAAGATGAGAACATGTTTACTGACCTCTTGACTGAAGTTGTCACAACACCATTTAGATCTCTACGAACCAGCATGTCTGAACACAGATTGTTATAATATAAACACGTCAAAAATATTGGGGGGGGCAGGGATCCCTTTCCGAGACAAAGAAATTTTCAGATTCAAGGACTCGTGGCTAAGTCGAATATTCCTCTAGCTGAATGGTTAATAAGCCAAGCTATGCAGTAGCAGGAATGTTGAAATCATTCAGTGACAGTTTTCCCTGTGTGTCTCAATCACGTCAAGTGGTGAAAACAACATGCTTTTTATTACATTACATCCACTTGATATAAAACTAATCACATAAAGTCTTGGTAAACTCTTATCACCTCACAGCAAGATGGTCCTGGGTTTGAAACCAGTCTGGGGCCTTTCTGTGTGGAGGTGCATATTCGCCTCTTGTCTGAATGGGTTGTCTCCAGTTACTCTGGCTTCCTCCCACAGCCCAAAAACATGCTTGGGGTCGGATCAATTGGTGATTCTCAACTGACCTTAAGGTCAGAGTGTGAATGGTTGTCTGTTCTATGTGTTAGCACTGTGACAGACTGGTGATATGTCCAGGGTGTACCCTGCCTCTCAGCCCATGACAGCTTGGATAGGCTCAAAGTCCCCCCCTGCAACCCTGAACTGGATAATGGGAAGAAAATGGACAGATGGAACTTACAGAACCTTCATGAATTTCATTAGCAACACTATTAACTGCTATTTGATGTGGCTGCTGTGAAACATGCCAATTGTCCCAGTCTGTGTATATTAGTTTTTTTAATGAAACCACACAAATTATCTTCATGACTCCTTGGGTTGTTGACCATTGAGGGTCACTATTGGTGCGTTCCATTTGATGTTGGAAGTTATCATTTCTATGTTCCCAGGAAGAATTTTCAGGAAGTCAAACTCCCAACTGGCAAAGTCAGTGCCGCCCTATCGACTTCACAATATAAGAAGGTGGCAGTTCATGCAAACAGTAGTAAGACTGTAAAACTTGTAATCTGCACTGCTGCTGTTGTTTTGTTTTTATGACTGGGTAAATAAGCCATATGCGGAGCATTGACAAACCAAAAACAAGCAGCATTGCACGGTTTTGCTACTAATCCATGAATAGTTTTACCTAGCAAGACAAAGCCTTTTACGACTAATCCCAGCTTGAAAAACAGTGTTTCAGAATAGTTAATTGTTGAAAATAGAATATACAAAAGTGGATTTCTCCAAAGATAATTATGAGAAAGTCATAGATGATACTCATGGATCTTTCGAACAAACTCGGTCTTGTTGGCAGAAAAGCTCAACTTTTTTTGGCTGATGAAAATTCCAGAGAATAAAATGCCAGGACAGAGCAAACAACAAAAGGTACATTCAGCTACTGGTTTATTTCCCAAGGGTTTGCCACAGCAGATGGAACCGCATGTTTAATTTGGCAGACTTGATGCCGGATGCCCTTCCTGATGCAACACTGCCATTTATCCAGGTTTGGGATCGGGCTGAAGGTACAGTAACTTGTGACTTCCTGAGGCTGGGTTTGTATTTCTTCACAGTCCTGAACTGGGACATCGTCTTCCTTATTTAAGGCTAATGTGTTAACCACTACATCATGGAGCCACTAGGGGAGAGTAAGGAAAGTGAAGACAAAATAAACAGGCCAAAAATGATATTCTTTTTATCGCTTATCATTATTATTTCTTACTGTGGGAAATTTCCACTTTTAACAGTTTTGTTTTTGTTGTCATCGTGTCTCTCGCTCTCTCTCTCTCTCTATCGTTCATAAGAAAAAAGCAAGCTTTGTTTTTTTTTTTGTTGTTTGTTTTTTGGGGGGGAGAAAAAGGGAGAAAGCACCATGGAGGTATTCAGTGGAAAATGATGGTGGCAGAGAGTACAAAGTGTCCACTGGGTTTTTGTTGAAGTGCTGAAATAAAGACACTGCGGGTTATAATATCCCAGTATCTGCTCAAATCTCTGGTTGCAGCTTTTAAATATAGCACTTGGCAGTGTTGGAGCTTAATGCATACATGTTTTAAAGGTCTCAGCTTTACATTAGTACAACAGGATTACAGGAGTGGGTTTTAAAAAAACTGCAGCAATACCTGACACAAATCATGATTTGCTGAAGAAAATACAGAACTCCATTGTACCCTATTATCTACTATCTACAGTGAAAATGGATGTTGTAGTTTGTCATATGACAAGTTATAAGTACAGCAGATTGGAGATTTGGGAATCTAAGATTCTGCTAATATAACATTGCAGATAAGACACACTGATAATTGCCAATGCCTGATTTAAATCCGAGTGCCCTGGGATCTTTTCTGCATCTTAGCCCGTCTTTCATCA
Organism: Pelvicachromis taeniatus; assembly: GCA_015108175.1. Lineage (NCBI taxonomy): Eukaryota > Metazoa > Chordata > Actinopteri > Cichliformes > Cichlidae > Pelvicachromis > Pelvicachromis taeniatus. The sequence continues at coordinate 44,961 of VURO01050192.1, read as the reverse complement.
TCCTTTAAAAATAAAGCCAAAATGCAACTATAATAATAAGGTGATGATAAAAAAAACAAATAGCTGGGCCGATGTCAGTCTTTCACTGTGGGAAAGTTAATTGCCAATTGCTATTTTTGTACAAATTCCTTTCCCTTGACCTTATGATCTCGGATCTGATGCAGTTGCACAGACACTGGGCTTTCAGACAGCATTCTTGCAACTCAACCCACATGCTTTGCCTCTCCTCAGAATCTTTGAAGACAAATGTGTCTGCAAAAATTGTAATCAACACAAACCAAAGTAAAAATGATGATCAATAATTCATGTCTGTCTGCTTATTATGTAAAGAAATGTGTGTGTGCAAAAGAAAGAAAGGTAGAATCTCCATTGCTAATGCAAAACCTGAAGAAACTTGCAGTGATGGCCATTTCAAATGAAGAACTTTATGCCCCGTTTATATGCATGCACACACACACACACACTTCTTCTTGGCCTAATGCATTAACACAGATGGACAGCCATAAACGCACAAACAGGAACCCTGCTGACCTCGCACAACACTCATCAGGCTCCACCCTGCCGGCACAGAGAGAAAGAAGGCTGACTGAGCCCGGAGGTGGAGAATCGCAAAAGGCAGAGCCAGTGTGGGATAGTAATACTACTACTCTGCTCCTCATCTGGCTCGCCTGTGGTCAAAGCCCATGCGTTAGAGTGCAGGTCACGCACACCCAGGAATACAGATGGGCTGGTGAGTCTTTCTGCCCTGCCACTCAATGATTTAAGGGGTGAGATTAGACAAGAGAAACAACCTGGCAATGAATGAGCAGAGAGCGATCTGTGTGCTGCGTTTGTTTGGACAAAATGCGAATGTATTCGTGTTTACACGTTTGTTATGCCGCACATGTGCCGTACTGATGGCTCTTTGTTCAGTGCTTATATTGCGAGGTGTTTGCAGGGATGTGTATTCTTTCATATGCCTGGTTGACGCCGTGTTTACCTTCAAATGTCCGTGTGAGTAAACAAGACAGCGGTGAAAGCATCCATTGAGGCTGCAGAGCACAGTGTGCTGTGGCAGCACAATAGCGTGGCACTAGTGGACAAACTGTTTGAATAAATTCTTTGTAGCGAAAGCTAAATAATCCCAGGCTTGTACAGAAATCGGTGAGTGCCGGCTCAGCTTTGTGGCCAATGCCAAATTCCTCATTCAGTTGACAGTGTGATGCTCAGGGTTGATTCTTGGTTCCCCTGCAGTTTCAAGATAATACGCTCTGTTCAGCTTCAGTGTTTAGCCTCTGACTTAATCTGTCTTGACATACAAATTGGAGAGCACAAGAGAGAGGGAGTTGGTTTTAACAGCAGTGGCAGAAGTTAACAAAATGCATTAACTCCAACACTGTCCTTAAGTACAGCTCGGACTTACTCGCGCTCTAGTATTTCTACTTCATTGTATTTGTACTCTCTCTGCATTTATAGACACATGTTATATATTTCTTGGCTGCAACTGTTTCTTTGACAAGTGATTTGACTCCTGAAATGTTTCATAAGAATAACTCAGTAAAGCAACATAAAATGTGCCACAGACGTCCACAATAAAAGCACACAACTGTTAGCCACACACTGGCGTGGACATTTAGTGTCACAGCATTAAATGTAGGCACCAAAACAATTTAAGGATCGAGTTTTTATGTTGCAGTTAGGTCCAGAATTTGATGGACAAAGAAAGAGTTTTTTGTACTTTGGTGAACTTCCACTGTAGATTTTAAATCAAATAATTAAAATGTGATTAAGTGGGAGACTTTTAGCTTTAACATCAGGGGGGTCTTACCAATAAAATAATATAATAACTGTTTAGTAATTACAGCCATTTTAATGAACCAAACCCCAGAGGCCAAAAATTAATTGGACAATTGACTGACAAGCAGTTTCATGGCCAGGTGAGGTCTGTTCCCTTGTTACCTCATGACAAATGAAGCAGACATTAAACCTGAAGTTGATTTAAAGTGTTAAATTTATATTTCCTTTTCATTTTAATTTCAAATATGTAGCCCGGGGACATGTCAGTGTACGTCAGGGAGCCCATCATCGAGCTGAAAAAACAAAATAAAATTGTTAGCGACAGAGCAAAAATTTTAGTTAAATCAACAGCCGAGTCCGCTCTTCAGAATAATTAATATACCTCAGGCCAGCTGAGCAGCACCAAAGGGCCTGATAAAAAAAACACAGAAGAGAATTAAAGTGCATGATGACAGAAATATTTCCAAAGTTAAGAAAAAACTTTTTTCCTTTTTCTTTTTTTTACAGCAAGTACCAAGTCGAGAACAGTCTCAAAGAGTGAGGCGTATCATTGTCAAGGTCTACAACTAAGAGATGCCATCATGGAAATGAAAAATTCAAAAAGCAATGAAACATCACATGAACTACTGAATAAACAAGTTCCACTTAGATCAGATTGGAAAACATCCACAAGAGTCTGCACAGTTTAATTAAATTTAAAAACAGAACAGAACAGATGAGACTAAGATTAACGTGTAAAACTACGGACAGATAAAAGGAGCCGATTATGATCCAACGCATGCCACCATTATCTGTTAAACATGGTGAAGGCAGTATTTTAAGCATATACAGCTGCTCTCTGCTCTGCTCTCCGTTCAGATTCAGCCAAATGCTAAAAAAAACTGATCAGACAAAACTTCACAGTGCAAATGAATAATGATCCAAAGCATACAGCAAAAGCAACCCAAGAGTTTCTCAAGGCAAAGAAAGCCCCACGGAGAGTGTTTTTTAGTTATTAAACACAAAACCCAACGAAGAAAGAATTTTAAAAAACCAACAGCAACTCAATGTGGCTGTAGTAACGGCTTAGCAGAGCACCTCGAGGGAGGGGAGGAAATACAGATTTTCATAAAGTCCATGACTTTAAAAACCAGCACGATTTTAAAATTTTAAAACGTTATTCAGTTAGTTGTCCAATTAGTTTTGAGCCCCTGAAAAGGGAGGTTGCACCAGTAAGTTAATGCAAAAATATTTGTAAAAATTAAAACTCAGTCTGCCCTTCAACCACATCTTGTTTGTTTAAAAATCGACTTTGATTCATTTTTAAATGAAGGCAGAAGGTGCAAAAATTCAGCTTTTGTCCAACAAATGATGGACCTAACTGTACCAGAGAAGCAAACCTGCAAAATGCTACCCTACAAATACTCTGTTTCACTGCAGTTTGCAGACTAATATATGCAGTAAAAACAAAACAAAACAAAATTACAGTGCCAGTTAAGCAAATCACTCAAGACTTTTAAAAAATGTGAGTCATTTTTAAATATTTACACCTTCAGTAGGAACCATTTGTCTTGGGCTTATGCCACATTAATACTATATTGAGTCTCTAAGCTCTAAATAACATTCCCACCAGCTTCCCAGTTGTAATTACAACTGAGAAACTCCCAACTTAAAACTGCAGAACTGTCTGAAAGCCTGTTACAGATGCCTCACAAAGTACCACATTTAGGGCAACTAAGCCAAAACTCGCTGCATAGTGTGTTATCTATTAACGATCTATATCTATCTATTAATTAATTCCTGACTTTTTTTCTGTGAGGTGAGCACTCAGAAGATGAATCTTTATTTTTTCTTCATGAACTCATTAAAAAAAAAAAAAAAGAATTTTTTTCTTTTTTTTTTTTTTAATAAAATTAAAATAAAATTATTTTTTTTTTTTTTTTTAATAA